>OZ023332.1:24809105-24881605 GCA_964007535.1 Brachyptera risi | reverse complement strand
TTGAACAGGTACAAAAAACAAAATTAAATAAATACACAAAAAGAGACAGCTACTGATTAGGGGGCTGCTCTATAATCTCATATCGCTGGATATCGCTAATATTTCGTATTTTTATTGACATTTATAGGCCTACTATCTGTCTATCCACAGAATAATAGTATCGAAAAATATAATTTCCTTACATGTGATTCTATGATTTACGAGATATTGAAATTGAAAAACAATAATAAAATAAACACTTTCATTAAAAGTGGTGGCCGTGCCTATCTTAAACATCAGTTTACAAATATAATTATAGAACTATAAAAAAATACTCCCGTCATTCAGTAGACCGGGGATCGATTCTCACCATGGTCGTCTATCAGTATCACGACAAGGTTTTCCTTAGTTTCCTGCTGTCGTTGAAGTGAATGAATACTGTTCTTTCCCACCGTCCAAAATACTTAATAAAATACTCTTTCATCTCATCATCCCACTATCTCATTCATCATTCATCATTCATCAAAGGTCTAATAGCCCTAATAGTTATCAGTATAGTGCGTCGGTGACCCCACTATAAATAAATAAGTCCACAGTAAGAATATGTCACTTGTAGCTCTCAAACCATGAAATATGAATCGGAAGACGAACCCTTGGCTTTCTGTTCGTTGGTGCTGCTCGACATACGAAGCAGAACCACCACGGCCGCGACCTTGCTTAGCAACCTTCAGAAGGCACGGTAGATGAAGCTGGGGAGGACTATGAGCCTAATTAAAACCAAGTCGCGTACAATTGATGTGTACATTTAACTGATAATCGATTTTAATTTCACTTGTAATTTCCTTCACAACCTTTCATTGAACTTGTTAAAAATCAGAACTTTATGGTTAAAATCTGTCATGGACTATTGCCGTTGTGGGTTGCTGATAAGTTGTGGTAAGACAAGGAATGTCACTTTTTCAAATTATTTGCTTAACGATCCCATCAACAGCCAAGTTATGTGGGGGTACGAATGAGCGGGTGATAATGATAAGATGAAGTAATGCATGTAGGTGATAGTATACGCTTATAGACGTCCATGCTTTACGCGAGACTTGAATCCGCGAGCGAATTGACTTCATTGCCGAATGCGGTGTTTTACAGCTGAATGAGCCACGGCCCATCGAAAGCAGAAAGAGAGGTACTTTTCTTACGTCCAGTTGAAGCTATAGAATATTCACATTTTGTTGTCATTGTAAAGTAGACTCTGCTTGATGATTTTTTAACTTGGTGAGTTCACCAACAACAAAGTCATTTAGGAGTCAGAATCTACCCTGGCTCGGTTTTAGAAACTGAATTCAAGTCGGACTTGGACTCGACTCCCGCGTAAGATATGGGTTTATGTAACCATCACGCATTATTCTTATCTCATTATCTTTACAATTTTTTTCTTTTCCAAACGCCATAATATTTAGTTCACATAGCTTAAATTACATCTTCCTATTGTTTATCTCATTTAATATCTTAATAACTTATTCATGTTATCATTGTCCATATATGTATGCGATTGATTCGCAAGAGACATGTGAATTAAATGAAATTGAAAATTGAAAGAAAAATATGAAAAATAGGCCTACGTTCTATGTTGCATTCTATGTAGTTATAGTTGTGTTATAAAGGTTTGGTTATATATTGTTATTTGAGCTGGAAGGCCTCGGGATTTTTTATTAAAACTTCGTTTCCTCTTTCCTCAACTCGACGAACCAGTTTGAAAAACACGTTGATATCGCACTCTACCGAGCTCTTCAATATCCTGCTCCATAAGCCTATACGTTTCGATGTGTAAACAGTTCGATCTATCAATAGAGCATGTATACTGTTTCTTGTAAGAACGTCAAGTTCAACGCCGTGGCCATGTTTTTTTGTATTTACACGATAGCAAAAACTTTGGGAACGAGTAATATTCAAGAAATTACTTTATCTGTATAGATAGCTATAGCCATCGTATTGATGAATAGGCAACCAGATATCTTGAAGAACGGATAAAGTTTCATTAGGCCTACTAATGAATTATTTTTAATAATTATTCTACATTAACTAACACGATAAATTAGCTCTCTTCAACAGTGTACAAGGTTATTCCAGAGCTGTGAAACCAGCTAGATTTACTGCAAAGTAGGAGCACACAACATTTGTGTTGTACGATGAGCAAATTTGATATATGACATGTAATGGAATGCTATACACACATCATGGTTTCAAAACTATAATATGCCGCTGCCTTCCTGTTTTATCTTTACTTGTTTTAATATATTAACGATTTGAATTGTTTCACAATTGTTGCGCCTCTTAAATGCCAATTGATGAAAAAACATTATAATCATTATAAATTTGTTTACGGCTAAATTTGTTTATAAATGTATACATTTATTTGTTTATGTGAAACTTTGGAATAATGTGTATCTTCCGTAAGCTCAAATTTCCTGAAAATATGTGATGATTTTTTTCCAATTTTTCCTCTTTGTGTTATTCTTGTGGGGATTTTCGAAATGTCAAAATGTGTTTTATCAAAAGTGGTCCAAGCGGTTACGCTTCAAAACTATAAAGTATCGAGTTAGATGATGACATATGTGCAAGCCACGTTTCAACACAATTTGTGCTGTCGTTTGACCTGCGGAGTGCGAACAAAAAAAAAACTGCAAAAGATAGCACATAGAAAGAAAACTAATGATATTCACAATGCCAATAAAATCGTCAATTTCATGTCATACTGAAGACAATACTTTGTGCCCTTATTCACACAAATGCTTTCAAATTATTTCGATGTCTATATAATAATACATTTTATTACGTGGTCAATTTTTTCTTCTACATTATAGAATCAACGACCAGAATTGAAAATTAGCATGCAAAAACCTAAAGAAAACAACATTTTGTACTTACTCATCCCTACAATAACAGTTATCTAAAGAAATTTCTGATGAAGATATTTCAAGTTCTGTTTCTGTTTGTATACAAGCAGCTTTCTTAAGCTGGATTTTCATGAAAGTGTTATTCGCTAAGCGGTTTTTTAAACCACCATGATGATAAAACGACCAATCAGTGAAGAGATGTGACGCGATTTCCGTTTGTTGAGCTCGCCTCAACTCCACCGCCTTGCGAAAGCGAAACGCAAATCGCGTACATGGAAGGCCAGCTTTATATATCATTCATTACATACCATTGCATAGGCCCTAATGTGTGTTTATAATAAAACATATCTAACTTTCGTTCTGAATACATATAAAAATAGCATAACGAAGAAATACATTTTATTGTATCCTGATTACCAATAATAAAGTCAGGGACCAAGATAATATTTTTCAGGCAGATTTTAATATCACATGTACCAATAATATGATATATTTCAAGTGTAATGTTTTTTAATAATACTTTGCATAGGTAGCGGAAGCTTAACATTATTGAAGGGTCAAGATTGATGAAGTTGTCAAGTTTATTTATAGTTCTTTGTTATAGTTAGGCCTATCATATGATCATTGGGGGGCCAGCCGACCCCACTGACCCCCAGGCTCCACCGTCCTTGACCTCAGAATATTGTGCATATGTAGGCCCCTAACACGTGCTTATTTCTAATGTACACTCTCACCATGAGCTAGGAAACATGAGGGTGAACTGTTGGATTTAAAAAATATATATATTGGGTTTTAACGACGCACTATACTGATGGCTACGATCTATTGGCGTCGGTGGATGATGAGATGAAATATTATTTTATTAGGTGTTTTGGATGATGGGAAGGAGTAGGTCGTGGTCTTCCCTGTATCAACCTGAACGACAGAGGGAAACCATGAAAAACCCCTGTCAGGGTGGTCGACCATGGCTGGAATCGAATCCCGGTCTCCCGAATGACGGTTCAGTGTGTCACCACTCGGCCACGCGTCTCGGTAACTGTTGGACCTTTCAGTTTTGCAGGGTGAATAACAGTTCAAATTATATTGTGAATCGGATCACTTTGATCTTCGACTATTATTTGATCGAGAAGTGTACTGCTTTTTACGATGTGTGCGAAATATTATCCACAATATTACAGAAGACTTGAATGAAGAGAGAAGAAAAGCTGTGATAAAAATTACGTGCGTACGCATAATTTGTCTTTCTGTTCTCATGCATGGAAATGTTAGAACGTTTCATAAAATTCTTTCTATTCTCAATAAATAAATAAATACATTTGTCAGAATGAGATGAAAATATGTATAATAAACAAAGTAATACTTGGATAAAAACGTTATCTTCAACTTCCAACTCATATCTTAATTGGTACGAACAATAATTATTGATATTAAAACAAATATGATGATTTAGCAGGAGAAAAGATTATAACGTATATAATTTCAAATACACGTTAAATGCTTAGTGCATTAATGTAATTCGTACCACTGTAAAAGTATATTTTTTATTTTTAATATATAGTTGGTTGAACAGCTCTGAAACGCTATTGCTTTTCCATCGGTGCGATAGCTACATAATCCGGGCCAATGCATTTAAAACGATTACGGTCATACATAATATGATGTATGTATGTAGTTTTCAGTGATATGCATACCTTTATTGGTATTTTGGTATTATTGGTTATTAGTTATTGTTTTTTTTCATCTTTTAAACACTTTTTTGAATTTCTGTATGCAAATAATTATTATACATGTACGAGACGGTAATAATTTAATTCAGGCTTACTAATTTGGGAGTTGAATGAATAAACACATATTTCATTAGAATAAGAACAGAATTTTATTAAAGTTCTTTTGAAATACAATCTCAATCTTATACATCTGACTTATAGACATGATAAAGAGAATGCTTTTATAGGGAACAACCAGGAGTGATAAATAACATCATTTTTACATATATTTTATCTTGACTGTTAGAAATATTAATTTGTTAATTAAAATTATGTTCTGAATTGAATCGTCTTAACTATGATGAATCTACAAAATATTCCACTTTTGCTCATTCATTAAACACTTTATAATCAGAATAATAATAATAACAACAAGAATGAGATAAAAATTAACATAACAGCAATAATTATTCTTAGAAGCAATAATACATTTTGAATATTTTTCATAGAAATTGCTACCTCTCTTACACTATTTTTTAGATTCTTTATGACAAAACTAACACAATTTATTCTAATTGCAATTGATATTGAAGAAAAAACATATTTAAATTTAAATGAAAGGTAAAATGAGAAAATTGCCAACATGAGTGGAATGTCAAAGTGAAGTAAAACCAAGAAATGAATTATAACATTTCTAATTTAGTATATATCATTATCAAATAATTCATACCAGTACAGTATAGACGAACTTTCAATGATCTGCTTTAATGAGCTATATTGGGTTCAACGGCGCACTGTAATGATCTAGAAAAATGCACCAAGTGTATTCAGCAAGTATATTAATAATTGTCATAAAGTGAAAGTAAAAGTTTGAAAAAAGTTAATATTACATTGCAATATTTTAATTCTAGTAGTTGATGAAAGGTAGGTAGCAACTCTGTATACTGTACTGTAAGGCAAATAGGTATGCAATGGCTAATTCTGACAGATATACAACTAGTTATGCAATGCAGACACAAATAAGAAGATGCGAGGCGCATTCACAGAACACTCCATGGAATGATCTCAATATCTCCTAATAATAAGCAATAGATATCAATGTTGCAGTCACCGATTCGGTAATAGGCCTACCACAATTTGACAGTTTGGAAGTGGACTATGTTTATTGAATGAAATATCTTATTCTTGCTTAATCGTCCTGACCGTTTGATGAATGCTTTTTATATATAACAGAATATATCAATATATATATATATATATATATATATATATATATATATATATATATATATATATATATATATATAATATATATATATATATATATATATATATATATATATATATATATATATATATATATATATATATGTATATATATATATATATATATATATATATATATGTATATATATATATATATATATATATATATATATATATATATATATATATATATATATATATATATACATATATATATATATATATATATATATATATATATATATATATATATATATATATATATATATATTATTATCCAATTAAACATCCCATAAAAATGCAATGGAAGATCAGATTGTTGAATGTTTAGAGCTATCTTCACATACACAAAATTAAATTGTTTCATTGCTAGATTAATTTTTTCACGAATATGTACCTCATAATATATTTGAATTTATTTTGAAACATCCATCTCTAATATTTTCCTTTCATGTTTTTTTCTCATAAAATACAGGTACATCTAATATTGGTATTTTTTAAAATTGTAATATGTTATGGCCTTTTCAACAGAACATACTTCAAACGGTCATTTTGGTCACCGCATATTACACATATTTGAAAACTAGATAGGCCTACATTATCAAGAAGTGATTATGTTGGTAGCTTAGTTGTTGCTGTAAGGGTTATATGAGATTAATTGCACAGCAATTTTTCTACAACCATTCACACACCCCTTTCAAATTCTATATGCTAAAGTGAAGATGTGCATGCACAATCGGATGACAGGATGGTACAGGATATAGCTTTATACCATACCCACCAATGCTGAACTTTCGTTAAAAACACACATCATTTTAATATTATACAAAACTATATTGAAATAATTTAACATTTCATGCTCTCTTGGCCATTTACACCAACTGTATTATTGTTTGGGTACATTTTTATCAGTGGATGTGACAAGAAAATGATGGAAATATTAATAATAGCAATAATAATGGAAAATGATCAAAATGCATGAATGTAAAATCGAAATATTTCGTGCTATACTTCACTTATTTATTTTTCCACTTCTGATCATAGCCATATTCACCAATACGTGAAAAGTAGCAAAACATAGGGGAAATAAATATATATATAAGACTATTACAATGTTACTATCATGATTTCAATTATTTTCTTGTTGAAACCAATGCAACAAAATGTCACTACATGGAATAATCTGCAAGATATAACTGCCCTCTAGATGTTTAGTACTAAGGATAGTGGTGTCAAAAAAGTCTATACATATTACTTATTCATGGAGAGTAGGAAGATGGTATTATTTCTAAATTTCAAAGTTGACACTAACAAATCTTTGTGAACATTAATTTAATTACTTCAAATGTATTGTACACATATTTTACCAGTTATATAGATTATTGTATACTATTTTATGTCCGGTACACATTACATTACTCGATTATAGTCAATACTGTATGATAGTGATATAATTTTACTCGTGGGGAGCTACAATAATTAAATGGTTAATCAAAATAATCATTCAAGCCTAATATTTTAGTTGGCATCGTCCTCAAGTGGGCCTACTTTAATTTTTTTTTACTTTGGTCCCAAATAAAATGTTAAAATTTGTACAGATGATCCTGTTAGTCAATTTATTACAAATACATCCTGTTTCTTAAATACTAGAAAACAAGAAATAATAAATTTATCATAACTACTTGGTGTTGAGTGGTATACTGCAATTCACAATGAATACTTGGTCATCCCAAACACTTATCATATCATAGATAGAGTGCAAAGAGTAAAATAACTGCCAAGCTATGTGCATTGCAGTATATATCTCAATTATAATTTATGATGTTGACACATTTTACACCTTAGTCAGAACATTCTGATCTACTCCAAAAAAAAAACTAATATTCAACTTTAGAGAATTGTTCTCATAATAATTTCAAAATATATCATGTGGCATGGTATAATAATATGAGGGTTATTTTCTTATCCAAGTTAGATCAGTTAATTCAATTTGTACATCTCCACCCTTTAATACTAGACTCTTTTCATCACTGCATGTGAATTATTTCTACATAATCATACAGGAATTAATAAATACTTGTCTGTGACTACATATACTGTACATTAGAATTAGAACGCCGCACAAAACATCTTCAAGAGAAAGAACGATAGTTGAAAAAAGAGATGAAAAAAGTTCACTATCAATAGATACAAACTATGTACAGATGTTTAGGCCATTTGAGAATATTTATATATAATATATTATTATGTATACAGTATAATATAATAAATAGGAAGTCATTATTTTTACAAAAGTCGATAGTGAAACGTAGCATTAACAAGTAGAGATATTTCTAAGTAACTAATAACATTCACTATATTGAAATAAATAATTTTTACTTGATTGGTTGATATCATACATATTTCTTAAGAATTAATTACGTAATAATTTCAATGAATCACGAACGAATATTATTGAACAATCTAATGCCTAACGTACTTTAATTTCTCTACAAATGTAGCATAACATTAATAATTAATATCTGTGTATTGTGGTGTTTTCTACATTTAAGAATAATTATTTCTTACTAATAGTTATTACAGGTTATCATTATTAAATGTACTGGCCGATGGAAATAGTCGGCGAAGGTATTACGAGGTGCCATTGTGATAAAATGAACGCATTTATAATAATACTGAGACCATTCTCAAAGAAGGCAAAGACTGATACTCGTTCGTACATATTACGCAAGTACATGGAAAGAATATTCACGAATGAAAAATCTACGAGTACAGACAGGGAAAACTATTGTAAATGCAACACGAATTATTATTAGGGTTTTTATTGTAATCACAACTCGAGAACAATATTATCAAGGCTTAGAAAACGGTCATAATGGAATATACAATGAGACCCAACAATGAAAACCAAGGCTGTGAAGAATAGCCTGTTTCAATGCTGTGTCGTAGTGTGATTTGCGGAGGATCAAGTGCAAACGTACACAATGAAATATAAGTGCACAGTACCGTAGCTATCACTCACTGATCACTTCCGATGCCAGCTAGAATTTTCTAATAGTAATTCAACCGGCAAATGAGTGGTCCCAGTGTTAAAACCACGGTTGAGACAAAACTTTTATGATTCGACAATTCTATCCTAAATATGAAATAATCTTACACATGATGATCGGTACCTGGTAGGCTTATTAAGAATGCATGCATGGCTACATCCACTCTATCTCTTACACACCATAGGCCTAGTTATCACCTATACAACCACATGCAAGCATATTATTTTAATATTCATTGTTAATATCATAACTGCACTCATTCACTATCATTGTGAGAATGATTGAGACATATAATGAAGTTTCTATATTTAGAAAAGAATTTCAGAGATATCATCCTCCCACCCAACTTCTATCGAGGGTTATTATAATATTGAATGAGTCAACTATGTTAAACTTATTTGGAAATTTGATTGAATATCATTTCAAAACTCATTTACATTTCTATCAGCCATAGATTATCAAGTTCTACTGACTGCTTGGCTTGATTGGCAATCTCTATGCATGGAATGGATATTCTTTACCTTCATTTTGTATTCATTTGGAAATGACGTTGAGGGATAAGCCAGGGATATCATCATGGATCGAACGTCCACAACCGTGTGTTTTGATTGGACTGACAACAGTCCCTGCCAGGTAGAGTTGAGTATTTACACATGTGACTATGCTTACAAGTGTTGCACATACTCGGGATTGAGGAAGGAGAAACCCATGAATTCGGTTTGATCGAGGTTCATCATGAATAACTTGTCGGTAGGTGTTAGATCCGTCTTCTCAGATGTAAATTGTTTGTCGAAGTTGCTGACGTCCTTACGATGTTTCTGAGGAGAAAGAATTATACATTATTTTCTTCTGTTATAGTCAGCTTGAAAGTGAATTTAAAGTATTAGTTCATTTGATTAGAATTCAAGAGAGATGAAGACTCGAAGCACCAGTGTGTTAGGGAATTGGGATAGTGGAGATCTGAACCTTCACCTCTCATGGATAGAAGTACTATATCTTCTAATTTTCTAAAATCATTCATGTTTTGTGAACAGAAGGGCAATAGATTTTACAGTAAATAAAATTAGGATTATGTAAATTCATGGTAGACACACAGCCCCATTGCCAATAGAGAACGCAATATGAACCTATACATTCAATCTAAAACAGAACGGTCACCAAAAATATCATTTACACTTTGATGAGACAAATATGGAAAAATTAGATGAGCGTAGTAGAGAATTCACTTCATGTACATATGGAAAAAATAGGCTCTTTTGTTTTCTTATGTTTTTCATCTAACTCCATAATCTGTTCATGTTTCTAGTATACTTTACCTCCTTGGCTCTCGATCATTGTTATGGAGCCACGTGAGTTAATTTAATTACAAATCCAAATTGTCTTTCATATGTTACAGACAAATTTCAATCAACACTTACAATCTTTGGCTTAAAGGGTGGCTGCACTTCTCGATTCTCTATCTTCTCCCAGTCAATTCTCCGGAAGAAAGCATGGCCCCGGACATCTTCTTCACCACGGACACCGCAGCCAAGACGTTTAGTGGGATTCTTGGTCAGGAACTGTCGAAAACAACAGAAAAAGTTGAATTATCAGGTAAGTGACATGCTATAAAAGTGGATTCACTTCAGAGAGTTTATACTACAGGTGAGCATAAAAGCATAAAAAACAACACCATTTTTTTTTTCGGGTGGTGCTATACAAGCTACTTTATTTAAATTCTGGATTGAAAAAATTATGATTATTCATTGGGGGTTTCGAATGAATAGGGAAGATCCGAGTCTTGCAAGAATTTTTTACAGTACTTTTTTTTTTTAATTTGAATTTCCAGGTAAAAGTCTAAATTCGATCAACTTCGTATCATATTTTTAATTGGGAAACAATGATTTTGTATCAAGTTTCGATGTTATTAAAAAAAAAAAAAAAATTTTTTTCACAGAAAAATATCAGAAGTATAGTACTAGACAGAGCAGACGTATTTGAACATACACACTGGCGAATGTCAAAAAATGAAGCTAATGAATTAACTGAAGCAATATTTCAAATATACATCATCTCCGTTACCATGCCACCTTGAAAACACAGGCTCCGAAATATTGCCAGTTTGAATGTCAACGAAGTTTGTTTTATTAGCTACCAAAGTCCAGCCATATTATTTTTTTCTTCTTCTTGTTTAGTACTGTACTCTATTTACTATAGAATAGCAAGTTGAGTTATACAAAATTAATACATTAAATCATAATTAGTATGAAGTCACACTTTTCAAGTTTTAATATTGAATGAATACATTCTTAGAAGTGTTGCTTGTACTCCCAATTTACTCTCAGGCCACTGAGAATCAAGCCCAAGTACTTTAAGAACACTTCGAAGTTACGAGGCCCCTTTTAAGGTCTGTTTATACCCTCATTTCGAAATGAAAGAAATTGTATACTACATTTTATTGTTACTTCAACTTACTCCTTTGCAAGATTCTTTTGCCTCCTTAGAAAGGCTCTTAGGATATGACACATTATGGTCCGTGATAGCTGCAAATAGCTCCTCTTCATCTTCTCCATCGAAAGGTGGTTGTCCGACCAACATCTCGTAAAGTAGTACCCCGTAAGCCCACCAGTCCACAGACTTGCCGTACGGCTGGTACAAGATGATCTCTGGCGCTATGTAATCTGGCGTACCGCAGAATGTTTTAGTGACTTTCTCGCCAAGTATTCCTTCTTTACACATTCCAAAGTCGGCAATCTTGATATGGCCGTCCTGGTCTAGCAATACGTTGTCAAGCTTCAGGTCTCGGTAGACGATTCCGTGTAGATGGAGGTAAAACAAACCGATGGCAATCTCGGCAGCATAAAATCTGAAGATGTGAATATGTATTATTTTCTTATTCATCAACCAATATCATCAAATTAAGAAAAATAATCCAATTCTGGAAGAAAGTATTATAACTCATGTCTAAATACGAAAATATTGTTGGATTTTAACTATGACCACGCGACGAAACATACTATCGAATTGGATAGTTTTTGTTAACAGAACAAACTTCACTTTCAAAACTTTTACTGTTCTGTATTCCACTTTACTTTACTGTGTACTGTTACTTTATTGTAGCTCATTGTATTTGTAGCTATTGTAGCTTCTACTTTATTGTGAAATGCAAACAGCAAGTTATCGGTAAGTACTTTATTAGTAATTAATTTACAATATTCCAACTTTTTTAATATAAACTCTTGTAACTTCGAACTTCAACCTTCTAACTTCACGCCACCTCTCTTTGAAACCTCATTCTCACTATTCTAAGTTAATTATTATTTTATAACTTTCTCAAATACAATACACCCGACTGAAACAAGGATCGTAATAAAAACAATGACTGTTGATTTTATTATCAACCGTAACTTACACTGCAACTGGTTCCTTGAACTTGCCGCACTGTTGAATCTGGAACATGAGATCTCCCCCGTTGACGTACTCCATGACGAAATAGAGTCGATCCTGAAACCCCAAACAGTCAAGTCTTAATTCAATCCTAAGAAACAGCCATACAGTATCAAATAAGGGTAGATTACAACTTTACAAGAGTGTATCGGAATACTTTGATGCAGATAATACTGCCTTACCTGACTGTAGACCCACTCACTGTTTAATTGATACAGTTGGAAATTCATTATTCTATTTCTTAAATTGAGTTTTGAATCTTTTTTTTTTTCTATCGTATATACAAAATGTTGGAAATTGAATTACGTTAACATAGTTACGAGTACTGATTTGCATCTTTTGTAGTAACAAATCATACTACCGTAATTAGTATAATAATATGTAATATATTCTTTCCATTCATTCAACAGCATCTTGATTTTTATTTGTAATACTTTTGTTGCTCAAGGCTTGCAAATGAAAATAAATTGATATGCATAAGAAATTTAAGAAAAAATCACAGCAGAGCATAGCTGAGGGGTCCCACCCTTATAACACCTTCACATGGCATACCATCGATTTGGCAACTATTTCAACTCTTGAGGTCTAAAATAATCTATGGCATGCCCATGCTGCATTAGATTGTTACTTCTCTTTAATACCATGGTCTGGAAGCATGAGTGTAGTTGTACTAAGAAGGGAGGTTTGCTCGACAACGCTAGTACCCGCTTCTCCACCATAGTACACTCAACGTCGTCATCTTGAATTATGATGTCTTTCTTCAGGATTTTTATGGCATAGAGTTCGTCTGTACCCTTCCGCTCGGCAAGAAGAACCTTAAATAGAGGAAGATCAACGTGTGAGCAAATTGCAATGCACAATCATTTTTCATATAATTTCCATTTCAAATCAAACTAAAGTCTACTAGTTGGGGAGAGTTGGTTGTCAAATTACAGTTAACCCGTGTGGATTCAAAATCTGATAATTTTTCTGTAATTTAATTAAAAGTCCCTACTGGTATAAAGTTTTTACCGATGAGATCAATATTAAATAAATCGGTAATTCCAACTTAATTGAATTAATTGAATTTAAGTTCATTGAATTTTGAATAGAAGAGAATCGAATACATTCTCTGAAGTACGAAACTGAAGTAAAAGTACAAAAAATATGTTGAAAAATATAAGATTTTGTATCATTTTCTTAAATCAATTCTCCTTTTTGCCACTGAATTTGATATTTTATATGCATTAAATATAGTAAAAATAAAATAATCACACATTTCAATACATTTTTTGGTTTCTCAATTTACATTTTTTCTTATCTATATAAATCTTTATTAGAGACTCTGGCATTCACATATAATGGGTGCCATAATTGAGACAGAATAATTGATCAATTGATACTGAAATGAAAAATGTGTTAGGGAAAGGTATCATAAGCCATGTGGAGGTGTAAATAAATAATGATAAAAAAAATATAAATATAAAAAAGGGGGAGGGGGGAGAAATGAAAATGAATTATTTGAATATAAATATTTATAGGAGATTGGTATGTTTTAATGATTTTTAATGTAATTTGTGGGGTTACCTTTCCAAAGCTTCCTTTGCCCAACACCATGAGAAAGTGGAAGTCCGACGCTCGAATGACGTCCTTCTTACCCATGTTGTGTGGCACATCTTTGTCGGTAACAATGGTAGGTTTCTTTGTAATGGACGTTTTCTGTAAGAAACACTTCACTTTCTTTCAACTGTTTATTAAAGTACAATCAGCAAAACAAATATTCAAATACAGACAAAGCTTCATGACATAAATAATATATGAACATACATTGTCGATTGGCACAGTCCACTCTGGTTACTTCAAATCTACACTACTCTATGCTGAACGCTAGATGAAAGATAGACAATTTAAGCTTATGGCAAAACAAAACTAAGAACTTTCTGGACAATTCCCCTCACCTATAGCGATCTACATACAATTAGTATATATTATTCAGTATATATATATATATATATATATATATATATATATATATATATATATATATATATATATATATATATATATATATATATATATATATATATATATATATATATATTATATATATATCCACAATTTTTCAATTCAATGTGATATACATTTTATTCACACATAAAACATAAAAACCTAATACAAAAATACGAAATACAAAATGATAATAAATATTCATATGTGTGATTTCCACGTAAGGATAATACCTTGTGTGCGAGCTAGCTAATAGACATTGACAGATAATAAATTCAACAGATAAACGTATTCATATAAGAATAATGATAATAATATGAGTAAAGTATATTTATTTTGATAAAATAAAATATATATTAACGTCATATATGATTTACCAATAGGCTACTGTAATATATGAATGAATAATAATAATAATAAACTACATAAACTTCCAAATAATTATGAGTCTGCATAACATAAATTAATATAAAAATCTCGACCTGATTGGATAATCCAATTTGTGATAGATAATTCAAATTTCATTATATTGTTTAATTTGCGGATTTTAATAGGAACTTGATTGTACATTTTCAATTCTATGTATAATCAATGTGTTGTTGTCAAATTGATAAATTTTTCCGTGAAATTTCTAAATAATGAGTGATATCAAAGAGCAACTTCTTGCTTCATGTATTGTAGATGATTTAACTAAATTTTGTTTTTTATATGAATTGCATTTTTGAAGACATGAATAAGTGCATTCCTTATGAATAATTATTTTTCAACGTCTAGCACCCGGGTGCATTGAAATATTGATTTTGAAGAGTACTGTATTTTCTTATTCAAATCTTGAGTAATATTTTTTGAATAGTTATCAATGATTGAATATTTGATTTATTGGCTGCTACCCATCCCAAAATACCAATTTATAACTGTTTGACCCAGAGCTTGATGAATGTTGATGATCAATTTCCCATCGACACATTTTCTTAGTTTATAAAATACAAATGGGATACTAATCAATTTTCCTACAAGAGGTCAAAGTTCCGGTCAATCGTCTTCCCTATTCCGCACTACTAGCCCAGGTTGATGACGGTTTGTTGGAATTTCGTTGACCGTTTCACGTGGATACATCTCGAAAACTTATCGAATGACTCATAATAAGTAAATGGTACTTATGATAAAAAAAAATATGAAAAGTTATAGAATCAACTATTCTCTAATTGTATATCATTGGAAAATGTTCCTGTTGAAAAAAATGTAGTGCAATAATATACAATATTTATTGAACGAATAGTCACAAAAGCTTTCAGCGTTATCTTATTATGTTTACCTATCGTAACTTACATTGTTATTTCACACATGCATAGGTATCATGTGATCACCAACGGAACTAGTTTATACTTGTTTCGTGTAGAAGGAGGAAGTCATTTGTCATTAGGAGCATACACATAGCTTGATTTGAATGCACTGATTAAATGTAAAATAAAAAGATTTTAATGAAATATTTGTGAAACAGTATAATGTGGAATGTGAGTTTGTGCAAACCTGAGCTTTTAATATTGAACAGACACCCTTAACGGTCTTTTTTTTCAACCTTTTCTTTAAACCAATTCTTTCTCACAAAATTTGAAAATACTATCAAGTGGTAATAAACTTTTACGATCTGTTTCAAATCCTAGAAGATGGAAAAAAAATCCAGATTTAATATCATATTCTTTATTGGACTCAAAGTTTGAAGATTTCATAAATTTTTATAAAAAGCTCAATCGAAATATTTTGTACATTTTTATTGTTATTTTCGTTTACCATATCTGTTCGGACATTTCAAGTGAATTTTCTTTACTGCACAATCAAATTCAACTTGGACTGAACAATTTCTTGAAGTCAACTATGATGGTATTCACCAGACTACTGTGATTTTTTCCCCTGGAAAATTATCAACTTCAAAAAGTAATTCTGTTCAAGTAACTGGGAAACCATAAAAAAAGTGTTGCACTATGACACCTCAGGTAGTGCAATCTGTCGCTGATATGAAGTCTATTTTAGTGGCCAAAGTTTAAGCATCTACAAATTAGACTATTGCTAATATAACTACGTAACCAGAATTGGATGTGCCAATCCTAAATTAGCTGCATTTTCAGCCAAAGCTTATAATTCTGTAATAAGGTACTATAAATTCTATTATAAGTGATTGTGTTGCATAATATTACCACAATTGCACAAATATAATACAACACAACCTTTCAAAGACGTGTTTATTAATTCATGCACAATATTACTGCCACGCCATGCAATTTGCTTTTCTATAAACTATAAATATGTCACTCTATCAGTCCTAGAAACCATTGGCAAAAAACCGTGTCATCTCAGTTTGAAATTAGCAATCAGATGTTGAATTAAAATTCTTCAACAACAACAATCTGATACTGTAAACTTACAAAATAATAAGAGTTGAACCTCTTTACCCAGTGCAAGTTATCTCATTTTCGAAAGGCTGCTATACGAATATAATAACGAAGTAGCTTCCGATTTCAAAAGATTTCAACTTCTCATGAAATATGAGAGCTTCAGCTAACTGACTTGATCATTCTGACAAGATTCGTGTGTACATGAAACGAACACAAGAATATTCCCGTATGAATGTGGATACGTTTAAGATAACAATCATCAAAGTTTTGGTTTTAAATTATCTCAATCTATCATTATTGACTTGAATTATTAAAATTCTATTCAAATTTCAATCCAATTTCATTTAATTACTAGACAAAATATGTGCCTTTAAAATATTAAAAAGAAAATTACACAGTAAAGATTGTTCTACTTTTATATAATATTCTGATAACAAAGCACGTACGACATTGGTCTAATTGTATGATGACTGAAATGGTCAAAATATTATTCAGATGCACAAAATGATTTTATAATGATTGAAAAAATAAATTGGTCTCATATTAAAACGAACCCCTATTATGACAACTAGTTTTTCTTTAGATTAGTCTCCCAAAGTTGTTTGCCCCTGGTATACACATGCACTGCAATCTCCTATTAACCTACAAAGATTCGAAACCTTTGCCCACCGTGTGTCGGACTTGACTTTTGCTAATTATTGTTGCTCCCTGTTGAAAATGGGAAAAGAACAGAGTTGATAATTATTAACGTTCGACATTTATTTGCATTACGTCACTATGACAGTACTGTTTATATAGTTGTAGTGTGTTTTAGTATTATTTGCTTCAAAGTTTGGTACCGCTAAATAAATAATGTATATACAATTATATCGGACTATTTATTATCAGGCCAATTTAAAGATCTGAAAGATACAAAGATCTGTTCGTCAAATATATCTTAGTGGTACCTAATCATTGATGCAAATCCAAATGCCTTTGAGCAAATAATATTCATTATATTAAATATAGTTTATTTTTTGTCATTTAAATGCTTCATTTAAGTATTCATATTTAATATTATGTTTGGATGTCCATGCTCAAGTATAGTGACAGCTGACAGCTAACTCACTCACCCTCATCTGCGACTTGAGTGAAGCTAGGTCGGCGCCTTCTTCGGGTACTGGTACATTATAGAATTCACCTTCTTCTTGAGTGAGAAGTTTATACCATCCATCCACTGGAGCTTTAATCAGCTCGGAGATTCCAAACGATAAGGAGCCCATGTAGTCATTTCGCGACGTACGATCCCAGTCCCAAATCTCTATCAGCAGTCTCCTATCCTTGTCCTCTGCCTTTAGGTCACTACAAAAAGATAATTATTATGATTGATGATAATGATGGATAATGATTATGAGTGATGAATAATGGGGGTCGCGAAAGAGCACTCCCCCTCCCATCGAATTCAAAAGTCGGGAAATGTTTTTTTTTTAATATGGAAAAAGAGAAATAAAAGATCAGAGCTTGTTGGCGGATTGTAAAACAGAGAGTCTTAACTCTACAACGTCACTTATAATAATTGGAAAACACTTCATCTCAAATGTGTGGTTAAAACACATTGAAAAAGGGAACAGCGAAAAAACATTTTTGGGGGCAAGAGCTTCTTGCTTTGGTGAACAAAGCGATTGAAAAAATAACACTTTTATTAACAAAGTAATAGTAATTCATAATAGTGAAGTAAGTTGGCGCAAATAACCTCGTCGCTGAAGCGCCGTTTAACAACACGAATTCAAAAAATGATAAAAACGTTTGGTCAATAACAAAAATTTTGAACAGTTTTGATTCACAATTTCCACCTGAATAATTTTCTGCTGACGCTAGTCGATAAATAAGATAACTATTATGGTGGAGATTATTTGACAACAGGTGGAAGTACTGTAATAATAACATTTCTGTGTTTGACACATTCAACGAATTTGGCAACGTTTTGTCAGGATAACTCTTTCTCATTACTCTCAATTCGAGCAAAGTTCGTTCTTTATTGTGGATGGCTAATCAACGTGGATCTCATACTTTTATGAGGATACTAGCTTCATACTCTTTTGAGGAAAATTAAATACTGAATTGTCAAAATATCACATAATATGAAAATAGAATTTCATTTTTTACAAAGTTGTATCATTGAATCGGTTTCATTTAATTGTTTCAGAAAATTTAATACTCATCACTGAGAGAAATGAGGAAAAATGTCAAAGTAATATCGGTTGAAAATATATCTTGGAAAATCTACTATACGTATACTACTGGCACAAGTAGAATTTATTCATTGATGAATAAGTACAAAAATTGCATCACTTCGATGAGATTATAGACATCCTACAAGAACCTCGAAACTTTCAAAAAGAGAATCATTTTAAAACGAGAAAGTAAATTAGTCAGACATTTTCAGATTGAAACTTGGGTCTTTTATTTATGATTGCCAACTTGATGATATTACTTATTAGATGAAAAAAAAAATCGATTTCACATAAGCGCGCCAAATCACACGTACAACTTTCTTTCACACGTATTTCTTCACTTATTTTCTTAAAATGACTTTCATACCAAATCTGTTGAACTACTTTCAGGAAAATGAGGTTGAAATTTTGAAAACACCATTAGATAACTCTGAAATGATAATATTAAGAGATGGTAACTTCCTAAAATATGAAATATAGACTATTTGTTCTGAATTGTATTCAACCATTCGGGTCTACATTTTTGTCTATGTTTCAGCTGATTTTATTTTATTTTCATTTTTTTTTTTTTTTCATTTTTTTTTTTATTTTCATTTTTTATTTTTTTTTCATTTTATTGAATCCAAAGACTTGTACATTTCACAAATACAGGAAGTATAAAAACTAACAACTAGATATAAAAATGAGTAGATAGAAGAAGAGATTAAAAAAGACAGAATGATATTTATATATATATATATATATATATATATATATATATATATATATATATATATATATATATATATATATATATATATATATAAATATCATTCTGTCTTTTTTAATCTCTTCTTCTATCTACTCATTTTTATATCTAGTTGTTAGTTTTTATACTTCCTGTATTTGTGAAATGTACAAGTCTTTGGATTCAATAAAATGAAAAAAAAAAAAAAATGAAAAAAAAAAAAAAAAAATGAAAATAAAATAAAATCAGCTGAAACATAGACAAAAATGTAGACCCGAATGGTTGAATACAATTATATATATATATATATATATATATATATATATATATAGTATTCTTGATAATTTAAAATGAGTTACATAATTTTTTTTCTCCAAAACACCATGTAGGCCTGTGTAAGATCTTCCTTGAGATACACTTCCGAGATGTAAAACGCTGAAACAAGTTATTTAATGGACAATTTTCTGTTGGGGCTGTGGGCGTAAAGATAAGATGTGCAAATAAAATCAATGATCCTCGAATATTCCTCGATTATTGAACGAACATCTTCTCTACACTGATATTTACCACATACTATAATTACATCTATAATACCTACAATGATAGAATAACATGAATATATAGGCTACATTTATATAGGCAGAGACTGATGATCGGCAGTGTTTTTTGGTTTCCAACATTAAACAGCTAATTCTTGTAGTATGTTAACGAAGACCACGATCCAATTACCTGCGTTCTCATTCGATTAATGGGCTAAACGTTGATTCTACCGGTAATTGAAACGAGCATCAAGGCGGCAAATGACGTACACCTCTAAACGAGAATAATCCATTACCAAACCAATTCGAAGACTAGGTGGCTAGCAATCAAGTACTAATTTATAGATATACGTTAGCGGCTCCGACTTACAATAAGATTGTCTCGTTCCAAACAGGATTTAGGCAGTTTTTGATTGTCTTTGTTTTCTTCTTGAACCCGTCAGTATCGGGAATAAGTTTCAGTTTGACGTACGGATCCGAAAGACCATTTGGATCCATTGGAATTAGATTCCGTCCCTGCCGCACTGTAACACATTGGGTTCAAGTTACATGTAGAAATGGCGCCATTGGGAATTAAAGAAAAAGCATAAATTTAAGAACAAAAATTCCGCATATATAGATCACAAACTTATATCAGTATTCAGTGAGAAATAAATCAGTTTGTTTGTAGAAGAAAATGGAAATGATAAACGTATAAAATAATCATAGCCAAAAGGGAAATACGGAAGGGAAGTTTGTAGTTTCTGAAAACTGAAAGCATAGGCTTGTATAAAAGTTATTCGACATGTTTCTTGTTTGTACGTAATGGCTTGCAACGATTTGGACCTACAATTCTGTTTCTCTGGATGTTATTTCGCCTAACACCGACGCCCTTCAATTTATCCGATCAAGACTTATCTATTCTAAATTCAAACACACTTCTCATTTTGGATTTTCTTTTGATTTTTCTGCCTGCTCAAGGGCTATTAGGTTGACACTTTAAATAAATACTGTAATTCTTATTAATAGACGTTTTGTTTTTTTATAGATAATCACATGCTAATCAATAGTTTATAGAACAGTACACAATAATGTACAAAAAGACTCAATACAATGCACGTACTAATAATAAATACCGGTATCTACCAAAAATACGAAAAGTTCATTGAATTTTTATAAATTTATGAAGCCATCCCTCAAGTTATAAAAACTCTCATAAGAAACGGAAAAATATACAATTCATATAATAAGATAGTATATACATACAAAAATAGTCGAGAAAGTATAACACAACACAATACAGTTATTATTGTAGTAGATAACAAGTTAATGTTTTTTCATGCACAAATAAATAAATACATCGTGAAAAAGTATAAGTTAAAATAGCGCACTGGCAAATAGGATAACGATAACGTATACCGCTACCAGTTTCAACTTCAAGTATAGACTACAAAAACTACACCAAGATTACTTTGAGGGCACGTAGAAAATATTAGCTCTACTGCTTGCGACATCTGTGGTTGATCCGTTTGTGCTTTAGGCAGATCAAAAGTAAGAAGATGCATGCAGAAGTTTGATAAAACGAGAAACTGATTTGAAATGGTTACGATTTCAACCGAAGACAAATGATTACATTACTGTTGATATTCTCTAGTAGATATAGAAAGCCTAATACTTGAGCGAACCAATAGGATCTCGATCTAGAGGTATATTTTTTTGTACAAGTTATAGTAATTGAGAAATATAATCTATTGAGAACGTTTCCCAATTGTCTGTACTGTGTTTTTCGTGGGATTTTGCAAGTATCAAATATGTATACGAAACAATCATAGCAATTACCAATATTAACGGGGGAGCTAGATAATATTAAACAATATAAATAACAATCAGGGTTAAAACGTTACCGATCGAACTGTGAATGGAACTATAATACGCCGATTATCCATAGTTTCGAAACACTAAATAGTATAATATCCACGCGAGTTTCAGGAGTATAACAAGCGATTATCCCAAATAACAAACACAAACATTGCAATTATATATATATATATATATATATATATATATATATATATATATATATATATATATATATATATGTATGTATATATATATATATATATATATATATATATATATATATATATATATGTATATATATATATATATATATATATTTATATATATATTTATATATATATATATATATATATATATATATATATATATATATATATATATATATATATATATATATATGAATATATATATATATATATATATATATATATATACATATATATATATATATATATATATATATATATATATATATATATATATATATATATATATATATATATATATATATATATATATATATGATGGTGTGGTATTCCAAGGGACAATGATTTTTCAGGACAGAATTCACGCTTAGAAACAAAACTACATCTTTCAAAAGTATAAAATATTCAAAGCTTTTCTTTACAACTACAAAATTTTAAATTTTCCATTTGGTTGACCACCTTCCTTCATACTTTTAGAAACAAGCAATTTCTAATTAGGGTTGGTCCTTTCGAATTTTGTGGCGGTGTTTTCGACCTGGCCCATTCACTCGAGGGATCAAGTGTATAGCGCTAGTGTATAGCGGTGACCCGATGAAGCTGTATCGCAGGTCAGCAGAGCGCTCAAAAGTAAATCGATATAGCGTCATCGGCTTATCGACTCAAAAGCTTGTACTTGATAAATACCCACAACAATGGGATGGCACGTGTTTATTGTACTGACGAACGTGATTCGAGCATGAAGATCAAACAACTAAGGATTTGTACAATATTCGTGTGTATTTCTGTAAGTGGAAAGGTTTCTAAGCCGCCCTTACTCTGTCACGCAGATAGGAATTATAGTCTACTATTGTAAACCTATAAATCTGAAATGTCATGTTTGTGGATCTAACGAATATTCATGGATATTTTGAATATTGTCTGTTCATTTTTCGTCGGATGATACTAAATAAATGATTAGCTTGTATCAATTTGATTATCATTTTTGGAGCATCATTCTCTTACTTACATCTATTTTCGTCAATATATATATATATATATATATATATATATATATATATATATATATATATATATTTGTTTAAGGGGAGGGGGGGGGGGGGGTTATGCGAAGTCATTTCAAGCCGGAAAAAATTACGGTGTGATTAAATTTTAAGTGCATTTGAAGATTTTTTGCATCCGCTACATATAGACATAGTTGATAATCGCGGTCGTCTGAAGGTATTGAAACCTGTTGAACACTCAATTCGTTGCTAACCAGAAGAGATAATTCACCTATGGTAACATAACTGCCATACGAATTACACAAATAGGATACACATTTGGTTTTCCAAATCATTTTAGTTGAGAAAAAGTAAAACTCATTTCCATTTCACCATACAAAATAGTATACACACAAACAAAACCGCGCTCCATTTACATTTAATATGTTTATTGTCCATAGTCTACCTCTTTTTGAGAGCGAGACATAATTTTCACGACTTTTCTGTTGTGTTATATCTCCGGACGACAAAAATACCATCACTAGAAAAGTCTTGTTCTATAAACTCGAGGGAGCGATGAAAAACAGTCGTAAAGAGGAACGGCTCTACTCCGGTTTCAGAATAAAGAATGTAGATATGTTTAGACGAGATCTCTCGTGAAAATCATTCATAATAACAGTCTAGTTCTACCACGTTTACAGATAATGTTCATGTGGGACGAACTATTAACCATATGTGAATAAATCAATTCATAATTATTTGAAATTTATTTCTTTACAGTACATGAAGTGTGCAAAAGCTTAGCCTTGAGACTTTTCAGCATTTGGAATAAACAGACAGTAGATCAAAATTTGAAAAATTAGAGATAAATTTAAAATAATTAAACTACCTTGAAACTATAAAATCAATGAAATCTGATTAAAACACTATCTATCCGTAATTTTTGAGTCGTCTTCACCACTATTCCTCACATTCTTCCACACATTTTCTCTCTTCCGTCTGTACGTCTCCAAATATAGGAAATACACATAATATTAAATTTAGATGAGACAAAATATTCTCCATAAAGTGTCCAAACGTTATAATTATCGTTATAAAATGAAGAAATCAGGAATGATAATAATAAATGAGAATGAATAAGAATGATAATAAATAAAATTGATAATAATAAACATAATGACAAAATACGAAAATAATCTCAAATGCACGGGAAAAAATATAATGAATGAGTATAATTGACCAATAGTGATAGGCGTGGCTTATCAGCAGGCCACTTTGAGGCACTTTGCATTATACTTCATGTGGGCATTTAGAGATACTCTGATAGGCAATGTCAATTTACCTACATAACAAACAGCCCATTTGATTGGATGTTTTGTTTTGTGACGTTTGTGGGCGGGTCAATCACTAGTCGTCAATTCAATAAATAAAAAATTACAATGAAACAATAATTAATTATTGTGATACATCACTACGTAGTACATTAACACGTTAATATTGCAGACTGTTGTGAAAATATGGCTGTATGTGAAATCTCATCAAGATGGTAAATACATCTTTTAATAATTACCTTCGATGGTAAGTTTACTACCCGCGCAGATAATCTTCAGCTCTATTCGCCCTCTCCTTTCCGTGTGGTCACACCCACAGAGGTTTGGTACCGTCTCCACACATCTCTTATGCACATTCATGTCACATGCTGCAAACATAAGTTGATCATAATACACATAGTTACTATTTCACACCACAGTAATTAGCATACATCTTACTAGATATCTAAAATAACAAATAATCAAATAAACAATAATGATAATTCAATTGCGACTATGATTGAATATTTTTAAAATTAGTTCATACTATATTAAAATTACTACAAATACGGCAATCACATTGTCATTTTTACAAGCCCGGCAGACACAAACTTGACTACCATATTTCTGATTCAACTTGAAGTCAGTCGTAAATATATTGAAGGCTGATCAAAATATACATCAAGCTGAAAATCTAGTCGAAGTGCAATGTCACCGAACGAGTATTGTAACATCAGAAATTTTCGTATACCGGTACCCTAAAAACTGAATATTTATTTTATGACAAAATTTCATAATTTTTGTACGACATAAGAAAATGAGAAAAAAAAATTAAATTATAATTCATATTATACTGAAAAATTGGCAATTGATATATAGTATAACAACGCCAATAGATCTTAGTTATCATTATAGTGCGTCGTTAAACCCAATATAGTATAACAAATGTGAGTATCGCAACCTTCTTGGAGGATATCACACCCTGGGTCTGGATTTGATTGAATAATGACTCTATTTTACCCCAATTTTAGAGTGTACTAGAAATTATCATTCCAATTTCAGAAACTGTGATTTATTTATTCGTCCTCCAGGATCCGCTCTCTTTTCCAAGTCGTGACGTATAGGTATAACCCGATTCCGTATGTTTCGATACAGAATCGTGCAGAAAAAGACTGACAAAAGGGAACGTCGAATATCTGGAGGAAAAATTAATTGATTAAATTATGTCTAGATTGAGATAAAGTTATTCAGTTATCTTTGAAATTATAGGAAAATATTAATTCACCATTCGTTCAAATCTATCCTAGGGGTGCGATATCCTTTAAAACTGACGAGCATCATTATTGTCAGAAGAAAATCATCTCATGCTCTCATCTAATTGTATTAACCAACCATTAACGTGGCATTTGATTGTTTTGCATTTTGCCACCACGTGTGATGCCACGTGTGTATGTACGCGTAGTACGTCATCAGATGATGTAAATGCAACACTCAAGGTGAGAATAATATGAGCTTGCATCATATACAGCTAGCTGCCCTATACTCGTTCGGTGATATTATTGGAACTGGTCGTATCTCACCAAGTACTTTTATATTTGTTTACGTAAATAGAATTTAAAGCACTTTCATTAACTTAATTGAACTCTATACAAATATTATGTACACATTTACACGAATGTGAATGAAACCGAGAAAAGTGTGAATACATATACATATACATATATATATATATATATATATATATATATATATATATATATATATATATATATATATATATATATATATATACATATATATATATATATATATATATATATATATATATATATATATATATAAATATATATATATATATATATATAAATATATATATATATATATATATATATATATATATATATAAATATATATATATATATATATATATATATATATATATATATATATATATATATATATACATATATATATATATATATATCTATATATATATGAATTGTTACACCAAAACATCAAGCCATCAAATGAATTATATATTAATACTGAATAAGTATTACGAACGTCGACAACAGCCATAAGCACATCACAGCCGCAGGCTTCAAGTCTTCACATTGAACATTGGTGCGAATAACATGGGGTGAGACATTAAAAGGATGTACAGATACACATTTGGGCAGCAAAATAGGCTATACATTAAGCTTCACAGTAATACTATATATATATATATATATATATATATATATATATATATATATATATATATATATATATATATATATATATATATATGTATATATGTATATATATGTATATATATGTATATATATATATATATATATATATATATATATATATATATATATATATATATATATATATATATGTATGTAAATATATATATATATATATATATATATATATATATATATATATATATATATATATATATATATATATATATATATATATATATATATATATATATATATATATATATATATATATATATAATACTATTTGTCATTATCGTATGAGACATCACAATGAACAATTATTACAATAAAACCTAATCTTAATGGTCAGGAGATAGTTTGGCTGTATGCTATATTGATGAAGGTTTCATGACAATGCCATCTCTATTTTAAGCAATAATATAACAATTTGGATCTGTCCAGCAAAAGTGAAGATATGTACTTTATCACTACATCATCATTTATACTTTAAATATGAGAAAAATTCGTGAAATGACAATTTCATTTTTAGAATATGACCACTCATCAGTAGTAGGTACTACATTATACGAACAACATAACTCGTACACCTTTATAACATACAAATACTCATTTATAGAATAGGCCTACTCTAACCCAATCTATACACATATATAGGCCTAACACATTGTTGATATATTTTTAAACATGAAATGGTACAATTAGAATGACGTGTTCATGGTGAATGTGGAATGATATGGTCATCATGCAAATGAGGTTTCATCTGAAACACAGTCAGCAACTCGACGTTCACACCAGAGCACTCAGTTCAAGCTTTTTAAGCTTTTTGAGAATTTACCTGGCACGAATATTATATAATTTTCGTCGGGCGGTCATGTTTAATTCATGAATAAAGTTTCAGATATGTTGAAATGTATACAGAAAGTGTTCAAATGAATCGAAAGGGGAAATTTTATCCCGAATGCTGTGTATTTAGATGTCAATTCGAACGATTCATATCTCAAAATACAGGAATATTGAAATTCATGTTTCTACGATTGATATTGAAGTTAAAAGTGTTTCGTAAGGACAAGAGATTATTGAAGCGATAATTATATTTTTGGATTCAGAGTTTTCTTATTCAAGTATACATGCTTTTATTTCCATATTCAACAGAATGGAATTACGTTTTACTTGGAAAAACATGGCGCTTGTCAACTATGAAATCTCAAGTATAAGCACCATCTCGAGTTTAAGTATAGTATGAATGTTTATTTGAATAAGCGAGGTAACTCGTAACTTTTCTATCTCAGGGTACTGAATATTTAACTACAGTTTGTTGAGTTGGGATAATAGTATGTACTTAGACACCAACGCACCTAACTAGTCTACAAACGTACTTTACTCGAACAAGAACATACACAAGAAATAGAAACAAATGAAAAAAGTTGACTATTTTCACAATGTCTTGACTCGTGACTTTTTCATCATGATTTTAATAACATCCAGTTTTGAACTCGACTGTTGAAGATATTACGACAGAAACCATCTTCTTAATGGATAGATCCATTATCAGAGTATCAATTCATGAAAATGGATCCGGACAGGGAATTGAACCCTAGATCTCTGGTGGATTTCATGCTCGACACTCTACTATGGGAGCTCCGTATTGTTATTACATTTTTTCCATTTTGTATTCAATAATTGAGTTTGTATTATGAAAAATCTTACATAATGACACGCTATACCATTTTTGTTGATGGAGGGGAGGATGGCTATACCAAAAAACTTCGATGATGTTGCTTAGTCTCGATTTAAAAGTTGACTATGGACTATCGAGTATATATATATTCCATGAGGACATTGAAATGACAAATCTTTTCCGAATATTGTACCTCCACTACTACGACTTACTACAAAAGCTTCGGGAATCGGTAGAAATTGAACATCTTCATTTGGATGTTTCATACGCATGATTTTGAAATCGTATTAAAAGTATCATTACAATAAGCCTAACTTTTACATTTTCCCACTTTCACACTTTTATGATACTTCAATAAGTCAATTTCTATGTCCTTCTCATCGATTATCTATATCTTATTAGCTGTTCCCATATTTGACCTACGTCTAGTAGATCTAGTAGCAGAGGTACGAAACGAGATTGATAAATCTTCTTCAGATGGAATAGATTATAAGTGGTAGCAACAATATCTTGTCAATGACTTGGATTAGTAGAAACCACGTGGTCTTCAGTTCCGTGAGTGCTTGCCATGTCTGATGTTCACCTCTATGACCTGTTGGACTGAAGGTGATTTGAATGATTGAAGAGGCTAGCGAGTTTAAAGGTAGATAAACAGCTTACATGAAGTGATATGTATGTACGAGGTGCAATGTCAGAGTCGGCGAGAATGTATTCGGGAAGGTCATGAAGACACTAGCTGGTGTAACGAGAGAAAGAGAGAGAGAGAGAGAGTGGGAGAAAGTGCGGGGGAGAGAGAGAGAGAGAGAGAGTGAAACGCCTAGCGTTGCGATACTTGAACAGACGGAGAGACTATACAACGAAGTCCTCTGGACCACACATCTAGCATGATCAATACTTTCAGCGACTAGCGAGCACAGCTGGTATCCCGCGCAAGAACTGAGGCCGCTAGCTACCTGTCCGTCTCATCCACCGTGAACAAACTTAGATCTTAGATATAATATTAGAGAACAAAGGGTGTGGTGATCGTTATACGAACAAGGTGAATTAGCCTACAGGGTTCTGTTTTAATATAGCAAGGCAATTACGCACGAAATACACACGGCTCCTGGAAACCGAATGTTCAATTTACTTTCTACTTTCTACCCTTTAAGTTGGAAAAGTTATTTTCACCTTCACGCCGGAGATCATCCTGAATTTTTAAAATTAAAATTAGTTGAAACATTGTTGGTGTAGTAATGTCAAGTTGTAACTAAACATTATATCGTAGATTAAAAAAAAAAAATCTACCACTCTAAATGCATCCTCTTATCACGTAAGAAGAAATACGTATTCCATTCACAGCAGATAGAATCGATGTTGCATACTTGAAATATTGTAAGCCTTGAAGCGTCAAACTAAATGGTCCGACGTGTTATAGATGAGGATCAGAGAAACAGTAGAGACTGGGGCATACAGAAGCCACGTTATCGCAGTTCAATACAAGTTACATGACTGTGTAACTTGTAAGTTATGTCGAACTAGACGATGGCAAAACGAACCTCAACAGATAGCTTCTACGTGTGAAAACAGAGATATTGGTCAGAGTACCAAAATGTAACCGATTCCACACGCACACATGATAGACAGGCCACAAGAAAAGAAACATGCATTATGCATTGCAAACAAGAGAATAAAATACTCGAACCTGCTCATACTGTTTTGCTATTCATTGATTGAAAGCACACAATGAATACGTTATCTGCTATAGTACTACAACGGCTTGTATACGACTGAATTTCAAAGATAATAAATTGTGATAGAAAACATAATTTTCTGAATTCACGTAGAATATTTATAATAGGATTTTCCCCCTGAAAAAATTCTGGGATGAGAGACAGAAATCATGTCCTAAATAACGATGTGACATTCCCGACTCCACATATCTACATATATATGTGGCATATTGATCGCAGTGCAATGCATATAATACTCACATGATTCTGTATGGATGCATACTGTTGATTGAATATGAATATGAATATATATATATATATATATATATATATACGGAGAGAGAGAGAGAGCGAGAGAGAGAGAGAGAGAGAGAGAGAGAGAGAGAGAGAGAGAGAGAGAGAGAGAGAGAGAGAGAGAGAGAGAGAGAGAGAGAGAGAGAGAGAGAGAGAGAGAGAGAGAGAGAGAGAGAGAGAGAGAGAGAGAGAGAGAGAGAGAGAGAGAGAGAGAGAGAGCAGAGTATACGCTTCTACTAAAAGATCATCTCGACGGTTCATGCCGCCGCACGTAGGGTTACCAACGACATGAGTTCAACAGATAATCTCTGCCTAATGGAACGGTGAGTTGTTCCCATAGGTTTTGCTTATCTTGCTACGTGAAAAACACGAGAATGTTTTCACTATACTCGTCTTTGCTCTAGTCGACTGGAAAATGTCGAGTTGGATGCCGCACGATATTTTCCGTTGAATCTCGTTCTTATAGGCAACACATACGTATCAATGACATGAGAAAAGTCAGATATATAATGGAGATGTAATTGAGAATTGTAAAAAAAAGAAGGTATATGCATCGACATTGAAACAAAGTTTGTTCACGAAAGGTGTGTTTCTATGGGTAAAAATCCTCCACAGCGTGAACAGTTAGAAAGTCGAGAATGAATCTTTCCGAGAACAATGTATAATTGAATCACGAACCAAGTTTTGAGACAAAAGAACTTTGCATATATATCTTGAAAGATATAAAATTGTACGATCCTCACATGGAGCTGCCAATGCAGCAGATTACACGGCAGAATCTTGCGAAATCATTCTACAAAAATCCTGGAGAAAAATGTGTCACATTTATCAGGTGAATCCAAGTGCTGCAACATGCATTTCCATGTCTGAAACCTTTTACACCAGTAATGGGTGGCAAATCCCTGATCTAGAACCAAGATATTTTCACTGAAGACTAAAGGAAGTCGTTGAAGTCATTTAAACCATCTCTCTGTGTGGGTGGGCGGAAGGAACTTTCCCCGTTCGTAGCGCCGGGTATTTCGTGGCTCATTATTCAAACAGAAAATGGTATGGTCTACGAAAGAAAGGAACATTGCAAGAATGTCTTGTGCCTCCGTTCGTAATGAAAGTACGATTGTAATCTACATTTATATCGTGACAAATTATCTCCACCACAAAATCTTAAGTGATTGAATGAAAAATTAAAACACGTCATTAAAAAGGCAATAAGACGAATGTCTCATTGGATTACAACTTCAAATTGTGGCATTCACACAATAGTTAGCTGCATAAGATGGTCGCAAACTTATACTCCGACAAGATTAGTGTTGAAGTCTACTTGACTAATTATCATGGTAATCATGTATACACGGCGCACCAAGGGAACGCCGATAAGTTGAATATCGTAACACAGTTTAAAAACATCATATATCATAATGAATTCGTAATATAATATTATTCACCAATTTTTCAAAATGAATTGCCTTTTCATACGCTAAAAAGCAATACAGCCCTAAACTTTTATGAAAGTTTATTTATAATTTCCGAAACGATCTCGAAACAAATTTTTTAATAACATTCGGACGGTGTGCATACATTTTCCTACCATAACATTGACTTTGGCACAAACTCAACGAACATAATTCAGCAAAAAATGTATTCTGCAAAATATTTAGGACACTATAAAGAGCATGCGATAGGGCAACTCAAAACATCAAGATAAACTTCTTGTTCGAATTTTGCAACATCCCTCCCTGGGATATGATAATCAGGAAGTTGAAATGATGGTAGTAGTAGTAGTAGTAGTAGTAGTAGTAGTAGTAGTAGTAGTGGTAGTAGTAGTAGTGGTTGTAGTAGTAGTAGTAGTAGTGGTGGTTGTTGTATAACTTCATATATAAATGTATGTATGAAGGGGATGGGTCAAGTGTAATAGAACTTGACTGTCCTAAAATTCGACAAAATGTACTAAACCCGACCAACTGTGCTGGAAACCGACTGTACTAAAAACCAGTTGTACTAAAAACCAACTGTGCCAAACTTCTACTTCTTGAGAAACCGGTCCAGAAATCAAAGTGGGGGGGGAGCTCCCATTCACAAATTTTCACCTCGCATCATATGTTGTATAGGTTTCTTTAGCAATGGTCAAGGTTAGATGAATAAGGTTTTTGTCGAATGATATTTGTGAATGGGGGAGCCAAACCTTTCACTTTTTGCCCAACAAGTAAAAGTTAAGGACAGTTGTTTTTTAGAACATAATACTTTGAGGCAGTTGATTTTTAGTTCAGTTGGATGAGTTAGCTCCTCATGTGTACGTGTATATGAGTATAGATGGAGGACGATGAATGCATATGAGATAGTATCGAATATTCGAATTGTTATGAATGAATGACGAGTAATGAATGAATCAAATGGACACATACGTCTTGCATTTCATTTATAAACTACGTACTCTATTTTTAGGTTTTATAGTTTTATTTTAACGATCCTAGACCCGCATTTTGTTTACCGGAGTGAATTGTTCACTCAACAAAACAAACTTGCTCGTTATACAAGATTGTTTTTTTCAAATTTGATATATTATAGTCTCCTACGGAAGTTACTGCTCAGTTACTATTTGCAAGTCACAATATACACAACACACCAGCCAACTTGAAAGTCAGCCTTTCGAAGTTGACTTGGTCAATGTTTTTGTATATTGGAGGTCTATAGCAGTTACAGCACGTCTCGAATAAGAAAATGAACGCGACTTTCTCGCTCGAGTTTTCCCAGTTTTCCGGCCACCAATAATGACTTTTGGAAAATGCATTGCTTATAAAACCGTTTTTGAAAAATGTATAACTATATATTTTTTACAGAAGTATGATATTTGGGCCTACATTATTGATATCACATTAATTCATTTCTTATATGATGAATTCAACTTCTCTGTTGAAAAACAAATATATATAGACTTCATATGAATATATATATATATATATATATATATATATATATATATATATATATATATATATATATATATATATTTAAATATATATATATTTTTTTCCGATATATCTATATATATATATATATATATATATATATATATATATATATATATATATATATATATATATATATATATATATATAGGATTTAAGCGACGCACTGTTATGATGAACAAGATCTATTGGCGTCATGAAATTTCATCACCAACCGATATCGACCAAGCAATAATAAAAAAACTTCACTTCCATAGGAGACGGCATACGTATGTATTGACGTTTTTCATTTTTTTTTTTTTCGATTTTGGTACCTGAACACTTGAGGCCTTGGTGGGTGATGCCGTGCAGCATGGAACCACAGTGGTCGCAGAATGTCGGAGTGAGATACGTGAATACGTCCCATTTGTGCATCGCGACAGCCGCCTGTGGGTGCAGACAGAACACAGCACACACGGGCCACACAATTATACATCATCAGGCAGGGGAGTCAGGCGAAACGAGGGGGGCGGCGGCAATCACAGCGACGCTGAGGAGCGTCGTCATCCGGGTCCAACGAGACGCTGGCATCGCGGTAACACACGTTTAACAATTCACGTTCAACGGATTTAGTTCATACACGTTGGAACAATGAACAATGATGCATCACCTCGATTTTATGTTCATATATATATATATATATATATATATATATATATATATATATATATATATATATATATATATATATATATATATATATATATATATACACATATATATATTTATATATATATATACACACACATTTATATATTCATATATATATATATATATATATATATATATATATATATATATATATATATATATATATATATATATATATATATATATATATATATATACACATATATATATTCATATATATATATATATATATATATTCATATATATATATATATATATATATATATATATATATATATATACATTTTGTGTTCATATATGAAATTGTGTTTTTGTAGTTTGTGGGTAAATGTGCACTTTTTGGGATTGAAATGCGGTCCAGCGGACCCTATCAACTCGCGACGTTACGGGTACATTTTACTTTCAGTAGTCATCTTCCGGCGTCCTATCTTCTCGAATAAGAAAATGAACGGGATTTTCTCGCTCGAGTTTTCGAGGTTTTCCGGCCATCAATAATATTGTGTGGTAACGACTTTTGGAAAATGAATTTTCTTACAAAACCGGTTTTGAAAAATGTATAACTATTTTTTTACGGAAGTATGATCAATTTACATGAGTACATTTATTTATTTCCTGTATGATGAATTCAACTTGTGAGTCAGCAATCGAATGGAAATCGAATCGAATAGAATTCGATTGCCGACTCACAAGAAGACAGGACGCCGGAAGATGGATAAAATCTAATAAATTTACTCGAAACGTCTCGAGATGATAAAGTTCGCCTGGCCGCATTTCAACCCCAAAAGAGGCAAATAAATAAATATTATTATATATATACCGTGTAAATATATATATATATATATATATATATATATATATATATATATATATATATATATATATATATATATATATATATATATATATATATATATTGTTAACATTCTGCATGAGAACGGTATGTGCTGTAATTAGTAGTTGGAACAAGTGATTGCTCATTTGTGTTCCATTCAGTCGAGTGAAAAACGTGTACTATTGTGTATTGGCTGAACGTCTATTCCATGTGCCCTTGTCAATGAGCTGATGCAGTGGTCGTGACATTTGTGTTGAATATGTAACATGTCGAATCTATAAGTGAATCAAAACACACATATATCTCGTTTTCGTACGATGTACGGCTGAGGTTTTCATTGCTTGTCATTGAAGTAGCAGTACACGATTTACATATTCTTTATGGACGTGTTTTAGTTTCTGACGTTTTATTGCATCCTGATAGAAATAAGATGTTCACATAACAATAGATTCGAAACAGAAGCTGTGGGAATAGAGAATTAAGTTTCAAATTACTTTTCATTTCCGTACTGATGTACCTTACGTCCCGTTTTTTTTTATTTGAATCATTACAATCTTCATTCGTACATTTGTTTATTCCAGGTGGGTTTCCCGTCATCGCCATCCAGTGCTTTGCGCATTGTTAGACGCTACTGAATAGCAGATCGTAAAGGGAATGTAATAACTCTCCGCAGACAAATTGCTGACTTTAGTGGTTTAAAACAGAAGCATTTTATATCAACATGTCTCGATATTTTATATCTATTCTGTACTGCGCTCTCTGTGGCACGTCTTTGTTGTGTGGTGTTTAGCATGAAGAGCGATGATCACATTGGAATACTATTGGAGATATATCAGACTACATCTCAAGAGAGTATCAATGTAAAAAGAACAATATAAGAGTTTCAATATGATAAGAATAATTCAACAGTATATTACATGATAAGAAACATGACACCAAGATTTCTGTACTCAAAACGAAAAGTTGTAAATGTAAACTGAAGCGAATTCATTTCATGATTTCATGCTAAAAACAACCCGTTGAAGAACATGAATCAATCGATATATTTGATATTGTTTGGTTTCACTCCCGCTCCGAGCACTTAAACATCTCGATTATCGGCACAGGAAGCGTGTGGAATAGAATCCACTCCCACAGGAATAAACGAAACTCTGCTGGTCGCCAACTCGTTTCGTTTCTACTTGGTATTATTGGGTTCTCAATCTTTCTCAATGTTTGCGATAACAAAGGCACAGGTTCTGTAAGCAAAGTGTAAAATACGAAAGCTTGTAACAGTATATATATATATTTATATATATATATATATATATATATATATGTATATATATATATATATATATATATATATATATCTATATATTATATATATATATATATATATATATATATATATATATATATATATATATATATATATATATATTATATATATATATATATATATAGCAATGTGTGTAAACTGTAATGCGGTAATAAAGAACGGATTTGCGAAGCAATGCCAGGTCGGGGGACCGGAGAATACGTTCCTCAGCGTGTCTCTCCAAATAGCAGCATCGAAATCGGTCCATTCCACAGTCGAGGGCACCATCGGTCTCCGAAGTGATTTTCACATGGAAACAAGACACTGCTCCAACCCAGCCAAGCAACAGGGCGAGTAGATCACACACACACACACACACACGTACAGAATTAGAAAGAGAAATACAGCGTTACATATACAAAGCAAGCGACATATTATTGGATGGTATTTTGTTATAGCATGCTGCGACTCCGCACGAGGTAGTTGGTTGGTGGTGGTGGTGGTGGTGGTAGTTTTACCTTCGCATTGTAGCCCTTGGTGGATTATACCGTAGAGGAGGGAACCGCAATGGTCGCAGAAAGTTGGGCTGCTGTATGTGTGTGTCTTGAACCGATGTTGAGTCCTTGCGTCCTGTAGAATATTAACATCCAACCCTGCAAGCCCATTGCTTATGCCTTGTGTCAACCAAATTCCTATGCACCCGAGTTCATACACACAAGCACACGCAATAAAAAAAATCCCTAACGTGTATTACCAATTAGTCAATTTTGATAATTCAACAATTCACTTTTGTATGTGTTTTGAAAAGTGAGATGATCACGGACAGTCATTTTAAAATGAATAATGTTGAACATGAGGATTATATCACCAATGTGGTAAATTTGTTCTTCTGTAGTAGGTAATATATTCAAAAATAATAATCTATTTTCAAGATATACATTTACAGGCTGTAAAAGAATAACTTCAGAATCATCCATTTGCGGTGCATCCTTGTGGTGCCCAAGTCTGAAAGATGTTATTTTATCAGGCTTTGCCTGAATTGAGGAATAATGACTTTGTGTCAAGCTTTCGATGTGGATAAAAAAAAAATTCATTACCTGGAAGAAATTGGAGTTACATTATTTCTTCGAACTAATTTTTTTTTTAATATCTCTATCTACTCATTTGCATGAAATGCCACTGCGTTGCTGGTAATATTCAAAACACTCACGCCCTCAAACACACTGCCTCCTTCAGGAACCCCATACAACAAGACACCAAACAATAGGCATGCGTAGAAATCACATCACACGGTATGGACATGATTACAAATACAGGATATTTCCCAAAATCCCGAATCCTGTCAAACTGAAAACATCAATGAGTACATCAATGAATAACAAATTATTTCTTCCTTATAAACACCCAAAAATTCAGAAAATAAAATCTCGTGACACACCAATCTTGGATGGGCTTACATTTACATGTACAGCTCATGTGAGCCTGTTCTACGAAATAGTATAATCGACAGGTTCATTAAAATTTATACGCATTAAGAAAATTACACAATTGGTATATTTAAAGAATGAGCGGTGAACAACATATCATTATCAATGAATAATATATTTATTATATTAATAAGATAATATATTAATATATATTAATATATTAATATATTGATATAATAATATATTTATATTAATAATAATATATTTAGATACGGTATGTGAAAGTCAATTCATTGAAGTTAATATAAATTTTGAACGATTCGGAAAATACGAAATTCGAATACGATAGAAGGACAAGTATGTAGGCCTAATTGCCTATTAGATATGAATGGTATGTTTGTATGCAATCAGTAATATTAATTCAGCACGGTGATAGTATGGGAGGAAATTATATACTGGATTCACTATTCTCTCACTTTATAATATTACTATTCTCACTGAAAATAAGAGCCTGTCTGGACTGAAGGGTTGGTTCACAATTGTTCATTCATCACTTTTAATATGTGTGTACTTATTAATAATTATCTGTGGGCCTATATGTATTGCCGGTAATATTGTTCACGCTTTAATATTCAGCTTATGTATTTCAATATTTATACATACATATATAAATAACTATATATATATATATATATATATATATATATATATATATATATATATATATATATATATATTCATATATATATATATATATATATATATATATATATATATATATATTCATATATATATATATATATATATATATATATATATATATATATATATATATATATATATATATATATATATATATATATAAGTATATATATTTGAAAATCAATTTGTTAAGAAAAAACAGAGTTCCTTCTAAAATTTGAACCTTTCTGAGGTTGACCAATTGATTATTGCTGTACATTCAACATTTGACAAAAGAAGAACAAGAATCACATCATTCTGACTGAGCGAATACAGAAAAAAAATCATTCTAAAATTTTCAATTTTTCAACATAGGCCTATAACTCGTCTTCTCACCGATTTATACAAAGAGTTTTGAAAAATCAAATACATACATTTTAATATGAAAAAAAAACGTAACCTGATACAATTATCCAATTAGTTCAAACCGTGGTCCAACCGCTCATCCAGCAAACTTTTTTATCTGTCTATGACTGTGTTGGCTCGTGCTCAAAATGCAACGTCAAAGCGAGGCTAGTTAGAAAAGTAATTTCGTAAATGTAAACCCCAGTCCTTGCATTTCGTGCTGATGTTTCGTGATCGTTTTTATGATTTATGAAAACCTTTATTCGTACACAATGTTCGTTAGATAACGAGTCAGTTTTGGCTAAACAATAGAAAAAAATTGAAATTGAAAAAAAAATCAACACAATTCACGATGATATTTTATTCACGAAGGCAATATAATCGCGTTTCTATATTGCTCAAAATACACGAGTATTTTTATGAATAAATAATAGAAAACCACCTTGACAGAATTTTCTTGAATTTGGAATGTTATTCAACAACGAATGTACAACTATGTAGAATTTTTTCTGGAATAAGATTTCGCTCATCCACAAAAATAAAAACTAGTCTGAAATGATCACATGAATTACCTGAATTTTTCAACAGTCACTTGGTTTTACAAAAATTCGAAATCTCAAACCATGACGTTTAATTTGTATTTATATACATAATGAAAGAAGGAACGTATCGCTTTCATTCATTTGTGTTTACAATTTTATTACAAAACTATCTTTTTCTTATCCAGGCCGTGAATTGGACAAGGGAATCTTATCTGAAGTCTGTCCTTTTCCTAACTAATCCTTAGTAAACCTCATCTCAAAATAGAGGTGAAAATTACGATTATTATACCAACTAATGTCTTGATACAATAAATGCACTCATTAAAACACGGTATTCGAAATATCTTCAACAAATTCCTCAGTAATGAGTTACAACCACTCAACTCTCCCGACAAAGACCAAAAGAACCAAGCCAGCCCGAAATGCAAGTCATAAATGAGAAGTTGAAAACAAGTACTTGTACCGTACCAAGAGAGTCTTTGCATGCACATTTTCCTCATTATTTGCAAGTATAAGTCTGATCGTACTCAACAAAATACAGTCTTGTTCTTTATGTGCAGATAAGAAATTATGTATGACATTGACACTTGATGTTACTAAGCGTGGAATCAACATTATTATTTAACAAATTACACTTGATACAACCTTGAAGACGGCAATAAGCTAAGGCGGACAAGGTGACATCATATGTATGCACAAACAAAAACAATATGTAAATTTCCACGTATTTTATATAATTGTGCCAGTCAATATGTGGTGATTTCCGAAGGATCGATCTCACACTGGAAAACTATTTACGAGATGTTTTTGTTTTATAATTCAAAATCAATTACTGGAAATATAAAAGTACTATCAGCTTCGTTCCACATTAATGAGGTTCATAAACTTTATATATGTTGACCCCGAAAAGTTTTTCAATCTACAACAATTTAAGAGTACAGGGAATCGACTTGACCGAATATTACGTTTTATAATTTATCAAAAGTAATAAAACGAGGAGTTGAATTTGGACGGTCATTAGAAATATGGTGAATGGTACAATAGAGAAAAGAGGATAGAATTGGAATGAGATAGAAGATAGTTGCTGGTTCGACGATATATTGAGAGAAATGGATAGATCTAGTTGGATGGAGAGAGAAGAAAAGTATTTCTGTAGAAGAAGAGAATGAAGAAACAACGGGTCTCGGAACGCCCATGACTCAATTTCAACGAGAACTCTCTTTTATTCCGTGGATCGACTAATACTGGTGCTTGGAATAGTACAAACATATTAGTTTCAGGTGATAATATATGAACGTTATGAGGTACCACGATTTTAATTTGATAGAAACGCAGATAAGAATACCTTTAAAAAAGTAGATTGTATCAAATTCAATTAAACTCAGTGCTGTGATTTCCATATGTAAAAAAAGTAAGCATATTCTGTGTCATTGTGAAAATTAAATTAAATTCCATTGAAATACTTTTCAAATATTTATTTTCACGAAAGAACAAGGTCGTCTACGATTATTATTTTTTTATTACTGTTTGCTTAATGACCCCACCAACAGCTAGGTTATACGGGGGAGGTCATCTACCAACTGAATACATGTGAAAACTTCGATATAGACGTAATTAAATAATTTCGCTGCTCATTCAAGAACTCGTCGCTTTCAAAACGTGTTTGACAGATATGTTTTTAATTATCAATTACGTACTGGAAAACCATAATACCACGAAGTGTAAAATACCCCCGCCCCTCTTTCCCTATCCCCATAATTTTCTCATGGTTGGACGTACAATTAGATTGTAGGTATACATAACATTTAACATTCTTTGTCTATGACACTGTTATTCTATCAAATTAGAATTACGATATATTATCATATCGATCAAAATTTCACCAAAAACATATATTCAATTCGCTGAATCGACTTCCGCGCGCTTTTTGCACGTTCACTGAAAACGGGTGACGTCTACAAATATTTAGAATATGTGAATATCGATTACCGTAAAAATATAATCATAAGCATCTGTGTGTTTTCCCTCGGTCAATATTACACTCATTCAGCCATTCTGAAAGTAATACATCAATTTTGAACTGAAACATTTTCAAAATAATTACTTTTAATATGATTTGTATTGGTATTTATTTTCGAACTATAGATTTGTACATGATACTAGTGTTGGAATGTAATCTAATTCAAAAGCATTCTTGTAGCTTGTATGAATTATGAACTCGCTTCATTACAGCCACCATGAGATTCTACTAGATATATGTAAATTTGTGATATTAATTTGAACGAATATCATTTTCACGTTTTGGTCATACGTAAAGTTACACACGTTATTCATACAATTGCCACATAACAAAAGGTATTTAAACATTCAGATTTTCACCTATTACAAATTGAATACATTATGCATCGTTGCAATTCACAGAATTGTTAATAAAATGTATTAACATAAATGTATTCATTTTATGGTGTATTATATCAAAATGTTTCATATACTCTCTGGCTATAGTTTGTCCACCCTTAGAGGTCCACATACCACAGTTAGGAAACATTTGACCTGAACTATATATATATATATATATATATATATATATATATATATATATATATATATATATATATATATATGTATATATATATATATATATATATATATATATATATATATATATATATATATATATATATATATATATCACAATGATTTCATCATTATAGTGTATAATAATGGTATAATGCCGTGTACGAGTAGAGGATTATCTAATTGTTCAGGGGTTTGCTATCTGTCGACACGCTAGAAACTCACGCAAATGAGGCAAGCACCGACACCTTCCATAGTTAAATAAGCGTATCAAGGTTAACAAGGCGTCGCCGGACGTCGCGACGCTACGTGTATACATGGTTATAAATTGATAATTGAGTATCAATAATTTAGCGGTACTTACGTCCGAGTCGGCACCCTTATCGGCACCCGGACACGTGAATGACACGTACTCATGGCAGCGTTTGTGCACCACGAAACTGCAAACTGAAACAGAAACAAGTCAAATGTCAAGAAGTGCTAGACGGATTTAAAATGGCAGCCACTATTCATCGGACCATCGGTATTTGTTACAACATGCGGACGTTGTGTTCGTATTCAACCTAAATTAGCCGTAATCAAACTAATCTAACCAACTTGATCAACCGAACCTATCCAACTAGCCCAACCCAAACTAACCCACCAGAACAACCAATCTGAACCAATTGAATCTGAATTGACATCAAATCTAAAACTTACTTCCGGTCCAGTGAATAGCCACATCAATTCATAATAGTTTCATTATTCGATTTAAAATCGTTGAAATCGAATCAATTATTCATTATTTCAAATTACTGTATGTCTAATTACTGAATGAATACCATTGCTATGGAATACCACAGCAATTGTAAGCACTTGAAACTTGCTAAAGTTGATGTTCAAACTTATGAGCATGCATGAGATAGTTGTCATTTTCATAATTCTTGACGTTTGATTATTATTAACGTTTTAGGAAATGTTTACAACATGTTATGGGATTATAAATGAATCTGTATCAATAGAACAGCACGACTTGAGAAAACCTAATTATCTGCTGAATATCATCTATTAATTAGATATGAATTATTATGAATTATTATGAATTATTATCTATTATCTATTAGTGTGAATATCAACTTCGGCAAGTTTCAAAACTCGACAGTGGTTTTGTGAAATTCCTGCATGCCACGAGCGTTTTTAAACATTTTTTTCCGGTACACATGAGAAAATGGGTCAAAATATTTCGAATTATTTTTTCATCAGTTCAATTTAAATGCACTTCAATAGTTTTGCATCACTGAACTCAAAATCTAGTTATTTGTCAGGTGTAGATCTTATTTTTTTAGGATGGATGACTGGCCTTAGAGTCAATACAATTAATTACTATTGCACCACATTTTCTGACAGTTTCGTAAAAAAAAATGAAGAAGAAGAAATTATCGATATAAACATCAATTTACAATACAAAGTCCAAAGTATCTTCATGTTTCAAGGGATGGTTTTCAAGACATATTCAAATTATTGAACCTATGTAACCGGAAGACTTTTCGAAATTTGATAAAAATTAGAATGTGTACGGAAGTTGTTTTAAAGCCTATCAATACCAAAGTACTGCATCATTCGTAAATGGCCGTATCATTGCCAGTTTTTGGGTTGCCGGTGAATTTTGGGTGATCACCAGCTTGGTACATGGTCAGCAAAAAAACACCACTAAAATTAATCAAAAAATGCACTTCCAATAGCCCTTCAAAAACTAAGAATAACTATATCTCACAAAACAAACTACATAAACATTGCATCTAATTTATTATCCTGTACGCCCGTGCCATATCTGCATAGACTAAAGAACAGTATTCTTTAGTCTATGATATGTGTATGAATTTTGTCACTAGACACTCATCAGGCCAAATGTGAGGACTGATGACGCATGTATTCATGAAGTTCGGATATTTTCCAATAAGCCTGATTGAAATCATCGAGCTCACTCCATTGTTGATGTATGACCGTCAACTATGAACTCAATGCCCCAAGCTAACCAACACATCATGATCGATCTAATTACTTTGTGAATTCCATGTATGTGGAGGTGCCGAAGTAGAGCCACGCTGAATAAACATAATGAAATGAAATCGCCAAGAGCACTAAGCTAATACATGGTGAGTAGCTTATGAATAAAGTTCATTTTGCACTTGTGAATCGTTTGTACAGCATGAGTGAACTTTCGATGTATTTTTTTGAACTGAAATTTCGTGGATGTGTCAGTGAATGCAGAGGGAAAATATGAATATATTTTAGAAGAACGTGATGTACAATCGAGTGATTTTTTATTCTCCAATAGAACGAGTTAGAAATAAGACTTTGATGCAACAAAATTCATGTTTCTGAATTTTTTTTTTTTTTTTTTAATAACATCGAAACTTGATACAAAATCATTGTTCCCCAATTAAGGCTCTGAAATATGTGAACCACTGTTGATTCGTGAAGTATTTCAAATTCTTCTTAAAACATTTTTTAAATAACTTGGGTCCAACTTATAATGTTCGGTACATTCATTTTTTCTCTTATGCCAGCAAGGCATGTATGACTCATTGGTATGACTACAATTTGTGAGATATAGACCCTAATTGCATGAAATTCGAAAATCTACACACCTTGGATAGACGCTTCTCAGATTTTCATCTGTTGTTATGACAACATCCCAGAAACTGTTGTTACAACAACATCCCAAAATTGAGGAATTTTCAGATAAAAATGGTATACTTTCTCGCCACACTATTCGTATAGGTATATTCAAAATTCAAATCATAAAAATTTCTCAAAGTATATACCTGATACGATTTTTATCCAAAACTATGAGTTATAATTCCAGATACAAAATTTCGTGTGGATCAGTTTTGCCATGCAACCTGTGATGCGCGCACAAAAAACAGATATCGAAACCCATGCAATTTGAAGGGAATAGGAGTTTTTGCTTACGCTCATCCAATAAATTCCTAGCACGAAATTCACTTCAATTTATTGACGATCCATTCATGAATCTTGGTTTCGATTGTTATATTAACTGACCATTTTCGGCATTGCTAAAAATACATTATTATGGGTGGAGGTGCCTAGTTTAGCTGTACACACATTAATATGGGTGGAGGTGCCAAGTTTACATGCACGTCATCCATTTACACATTACTTACGAACGGTGAAGGGGGAATCAGCTGAATCTATAGTTTTCATAGCAAAAAATCATTGATATATACCAATAAACATAAATGGATGAACGAAGCGACAAATCAATTTCACCATACTCGAAAAAACAAGCTGGTTTTTTGTTTTTTGTTGTTCTTTGCACTCCACAGGTCAAACGAGAAGTAATATTTCTATGGAACTTGACATACACATGTCATTAACTGACTTGATATTATATAGTTTTGAGGCGCAATTGGTTGATCCACTTATGAGAAAAATAATTTTGAAATTTTGAAAATCCAAAATGAATATAGAGAGAAATATTTACTCTCAATGGATTCAAATATCTACGGAATTTAAATGATAAATAAGCCAAATTTTCACCCAAATCAGATGAGCCGTTTCGAAGATGGAGGAACTAATATCTATTCTTTTTTACATCAATTAAAGCTCTAATGGAAAAACATTAAAAGATGATCAATGTTCATCTTTGAACAGATTGAACCGATTAGTTTATGAAAAGGCTGAAATTACAAATAGGTGAATTACAAGTGAGTTATCACATCCAAAATCAATGTGTACACCTTCTAATATTTACAAGTCAAGTTTAAAAGTGAAATAACACAAAACTAACGATGAATGAAGAATGCTATCCGTTTCAGGTTGAATAGGCTCACGGAGAGACTGATCAACTTCACAATTTTCTCTAAAATTAATTTTTTCAAAGAAAACAACGAACAAGTTTTTGGGAGAAAATCTTCTCAACTACGTTTCACAGAAACGTTTTGGCTGATTATTATTCTGAAAAATTCCATTCAGGACCCCTATTTCTGAGACAAATGAGATGTGAGAAAAATAAAAATGATTGAGAAAACGATTATCTCACTTAAAATGGCCGATTGGTAATGGTAAATCGACCATTCTAAGTGAGATAATCATTTTCTCACTCATTTTTATTTTTCTCACATCTCATTTATCTTAGGAATAGGGGTCCAGGAGAGAATAGGAGAGGTACTTTCCGATGAAAAAAAAAGAAATATATACATGTTCTTTCAATTCTGGCATATCGAGTAAGACACTAACTTGCAAACGTTGGGTCAAGTAGGGCGTGGGTTCGAGCACCACATTAGGCATAGGTCATAGTTGTAGGATTGCCGTTTGGTTTTGATGGCTTGAGTTGATTCGATATTTTAGCACTTCAATTTGATCGAATTGGAATACTCGATATTAGATAAATTCGATATCGAAAATAACGATTGAATAGTGACTAACTGAAATATGGATAAAGCAATCAAAAAAGCAACCCTAGAATTATTATGATAATGCGGAGCTGTTTTTTGTTACAGTGATTCTAAAATTTATGTATGCTTATACTAGCTATGAGTATTTTAGAAGATACCCGAATATTATTGAGTTTTTGATAAAATTGATCATTAGTGTTGTTGGTAAACGAAGATTCATACTGAAATGCGATCTAATCAACCCTCTTACATAGCTTGCAGCGTTTACTCATTACCAAACAACTAAGTGGACTTCCAATCTCGCATTTCTCCACGGTTAAATTTTATTTCGATTGCAAAATAAACATTTCGTTATATTTCGATCAATATTCAAAATTGAAGTTTACTTATAATTCATGACTTCCAATCTCGCATTTCTCCAGGATTAAATTTTATTTCGATTGCAAAATAAACATTTCATTATATTTCGATCAATATTCAAAATTGAAGTTTCTTCATAATATCAAGTTTTTGAGGTATTCAATTTTTACACCAAGCTACAATCCTAGTTTTAATACACATTATTCATCTGAAACATCCGCTCATTTGTACCTCCAATTAGCTTAGCAACTCAACTTAGTAGCTTAGTTAAAATTAACCAAGTTATAGCCAAATAATAATCATCATTGAAATACAGGTTCTTGGGGAAAAATGCAAACTAGTTACGAGCAGCGGTTCAAGTAATTGAGTCTTTGACATTTTCATATCCTCCTCGACCATCTCATAACGAAACTTATGGCGTTTCCCTAATCCAAAGTTTTATAATTGCATCCTTGTGTAACTCTTTTTATTCATTCCTTTTTTCTTTGAAAATACATAATTTTATGACATTATTTGACTGTGATCATAAACACAGAAATATGCGAAATCATGTGATTTATTATTTGACTTGATATAAACAGCAAGCGATCAAAGGTTTTATGTTTGTTACGACACACTCATCTGAAAATAACTTTAGATTGAATGTAAGCATTTTTCATTGAGTTTGTGAGATGTTCTTTAAAACTAGATCCATTTAATGCCTTCATTATTTAATAATTCACATTTAATTGCCCCATAAGTGATCACACCGATTGTGTCCAAATACTAAATATCAAATTGAAGTGTAGTGTTGAATATTTCATATTGATTTATAAAATTACTAGTACTGGGTGGTGACAAAAACAAATACAAATCAGAGAAGTTCAGGTTTTGCTCATCTGTCAACACAGTTGAATAACATTACTTTCAAAATTGACAACCTTCACAATTAATGAAGATTGAAAATTTCATCTATACAATAACGTTTTGAACTGTCTATAATCTATAGGCTTCTGTCAAGTGACGTCACTCATTGTTGCAAGAGATATACAACAATGTGCACCAGTTGGAATTGACCAATCAGAATGTTTGGTAGTCCACCAGTTCGCTGTGTTGCTATGGTAACGATTGTTTGTCATTTGTTATGTGACACATTGCCTATATAGTATTCTTTGCTCTGAGGTTGTAGCTTGTAGTATTGTTTTTACCAAGTTCACTTCAGACAAGTTGGTTAGGAAATCCAGTTCAATTTAGTATTTACCTACTTTAATTAAATTCCACTCTAAATATTTTCGAGATTATATTTGTTACACGCATATATAATTTTCTAATTTGTATACATGTACAATTCATGAGCGATCGACGTATTATATAATTGTGTAAATGTAATACATCCACATACCGGTACTTCCCTCACCTAATACATCCAATGTTTTCATGTGGCCGGGGAGTTCATAATTGCTGCGCCGTAGAGTATATTGCAACCTCACACATTAGTATATTTAAATGACATTATTCGCACTGTATACAATGTTTATAAACCACACAAGAGCAGACTTCATTAGGCACATATAATTAGTAAATTGACTATGTGCAACTGAATTTATCAATAGTCCTCATTTAAATACCGGGCAGTAAATTGACACGGATATTAAAAGCGTTACAGTGAACTCAAACACGAAATTTAGACTATACAGAAAACAAATACGTTGATATCTTGAGGAAATTACACGTTACATGAATGAATGTTTTTCTAATTGTTTTAGAGACACATTTGATTTCATTCCTCATATTTATTCAAGTTAGCACTATTATAATTTTTTCAATATTATTCAATTACTCATTTTTTTCAATATTTTTTTCATCAATTTTCCTTTCATATTTTTTTGATCTTATTAATTCATTTCGTGACAATTAATTGATCTTTCTCATGTATCCTCGTCAATCATATGTATTGAGTCTTTGTTTCAATAAAGATAATATATATTCTGTAAGTTGAAACTTGGTAAACATTGATATCACTTTTCAATTTATTTCTCAATGATGCTTGAGTGAATCTTTTACTCAATTAGGCTATATCAACTATACGTTCTTCACAAACCAGGAATATAATCAACAATATAGGTTCATCGGGAAATATATTAATTCCTACCTGGAAGTTGGTAAAGTAACTTTCAGAGAATATTTTCTAAAATCACAATTCCTCGTGGATGCGTCCTAAACGAGAGTCGTATATCTTTATGATTAGTTTCGAATTGTAAGAACTATTTGAACACCTTTAGTCAGAAATCTTTTCATGCACTACGTTTCACCTGAAACCATAACTTGAGACGTCGAAATGTTAATGAATGGCTCGATTATCTGAATAACATTCAACTTTGCTTTTTGCTAATAATAAACTTGATCTAGGACAAATCTGGCGCAATTCCGGTGAGATATTATAACTAGGGTGAGACTATTTAAACGCGATATGAAAACCAGATTCAGTAAATCAATATCGGATACTGTATAGATTATCCAAACTACAAACATAATTAACCAAGAGTCCATGAGTCCATGTTTAAGAGGCTACTTTACATCTTGCCTACCGGCTTGATTGCGGACGTTCGGGGTCCAAGTTAGCAACGGAAAACCAATCATCGTATTGACTTACAGTTTTCGGTTAGATGATCACTAGTATTTTATACGTGCTCGTACGAAGAGCTTTAGTTCGTGGTATGTTTTCAACCCTTTCAAAATAATTGTCAACAATCAACATGTTTCTACTTGTTTTTCATTGTTTTTACGATTTTTTCAGAGTAATTTAATATAGAATTATGATTTTTAATGAACGTAGAGGCACAGATATACTCACTGTTGTTTCATTGCAAAAAGAAATAGTTCTACCGTTTACACACCATGTGTTGGGAGCTAAAGGCCTGTATTGACGCTTTTTGCGTCCCCTATAGGTTTTACTCTAGGTTTTACTCATGGAATGTGAGATGTGAAGTAGCCTCTTAAGAGTCCATGGGAGTCGGTTTATATATAATATCAGTTTTTTGGTGATTACTTCTGAACGGAATAAGATATCAGAATTCTAATTCGATGGAAACACAATTATTTTCAATACCTTCAAGAAGATACACAATTTGACTATATTTCTCATGTCGTATAATTGTCAAGCGTATACAGCTAAAAAATATGTTGTTCAGCTGTAAACGCTTATAATTCACAATTATGCGATACGGCGAGGTAAATAGTTATACGTTATACCATCTAGAACGTATTAAGAGTAACTGTGTTTCCTCTGCACTAGAATTTTTATATCTCACACTGCTCAAAAGTTATCACACCATAATGATTCGCTGAATCAAAATCGAATGGAATCAAAATTTCCAAATATTCTTCTTTGAAAATAGAGGACACTAGTTACTTTTGAATTATTTGATCACAATATTTCTATGGGTCTATAAGCTAGTAAAGGAACATTGGAAATTTTTCGAATTATACTTGTATTCACAAAAGACGAAGGTAATCTACCAACATAACAAACACAATCTCACCGTTTTATTTGTATAGCTGAGGTACATTTGAGGTATTTTGACTTTTCAGGACGCGATTTGTAATGATTGTAATGATTTTTTATTTACTCGTTAGATTGTATGTTTACAATATTAAGCATGGCCAACATCGTCCGTTCACGTTAAAATATACGAGACAAATAAAAATATATAAATATACAAAATATTAAAATATTAGAATATTAAAATATACGTAGTGAAATATCACACTTGATACAACAAGACCTACACACATTTACACATTCGTACTCAAAACAGCAAAGTCACATGAAATCATACGCACCTCAATACATTTAAAAAGTTAATTATAATAAAATTTCATTCTTTATCTGCCAAAAAATCAAGTAAAGAATAAAAACACTTTTGTATCAGATACGATTTGAGGGCCAGCCTAAATTTTGGTCCTAATTGATTTCTGATTTACGATAGAAAACTCAACATCTTTCCAAAGCCATAAATCTTGCAAGTTGCTGTGGGGTTTTGTGATTACCAAAGTTTTTACATTTATTCCGTTGGTAGACGACCATCTTCTCTCATGGACACAGTTCAAATATAATTATTGATATTATTGAGGATAACGTGAATGGGCCTGTTTTGTTTTTATTTTGTACATGATGAATTGAACTTGTTTGCCTTTTAGACAGATTGTCGATTACATTATTATAGACACTCTTCGTAGTTCAGTCAACTTAGGCACCGTTCGAGTAATAAAACATATCGTTGGGTGTGGGTTCGAATCCCGCATAATGTAAACTTCTGTAAAAGTGAATGAATGAATAGCGAGGTCATTTAGCGCTCTGTAAAAGTCCTTTCACTCATCATTGCATCTTCACTCATCACTGCATCACATTGTTTCATTCTTATTTGCATATTCGAAGCCCCAAATAACGTGGCTGTTGATGGGGTCGTCAAGCAAACAAAAATCAATCAATTCATTAATATACTATTGAAATAGAATCTTACGACGAAACGTCGTTGTCAGTTTGTATAGTGAATTGATCAGGTATTTCACGATACGGACTATAAAACGCTCCACACTACAGACAGGTATAACGTAAAACAAACACTCAACACAAAATGTCTGTTCGGCAATTAGCCAATTACTATTTTTGTCAGGTGAGAAGAATTGAAGATTAGATGATGAACTGCCTTCTCTCTTGAACTCAACACAAACATAAATCAGTTGAACAAGAAATGCTAGTAATACTAACAACAAACTCATTATTAACACACATGAGTATTCATAAATTAATATATAATTAATTTGGCATTATTCTGCCTTTTTTAGTTCAATACAAATCGATTTTGTGTCACGTTATTGACTTATTGATGCAAATGAGAAGATCATTTACATTGAAATTATATTTTTTTAAATCAACTATAGTCAGTTTCTAGTCAGAGGAAATGTATCGATATACTTTCGACCACTATCATGATCTCAATTAAAATATAACAAATATAACAACGAAAAAGTACAATTCCAATTATTTGTCCAAATATTTAGACTCGATCATACATCAGGTAATGCTCGAATAGCAGGGGCTAATAATTTATTATTGACGAAGACGATAACTGTATGCTTGACAGTTTGGGGGTGAGGATATATGTATGGAAGCCATCTCCGTGGCTAAGTCCACAAACGCGCAGTGTGCTTGAAATTGAAGTCACGTTGGGCGCGGGTTCGTGTCCCGCATAAGGCATGGATATTTGTAAGCGTCCTTTCACCTATCATCGCTTATCACCCGCTCATTAGTACCCCCATATAGCCTAGCTGTTGGTGGGGTCGTTAAACAACATTGAAATAAAAAATGAATGTATGTGTGTGTAAATGAATGAAGTTTACAAAACATGTTCCTTTTGCGGTGCTCCAACTCACCGACTTGACTTCAGATTCCCATATAGAGCCTCGACCCGACCAAGTTCATGAGGTTAAATTGCTTTGTTAAATAAAACCTATAATTAAATTATTCGTACCTTGTATATTTGTAAACAGCTGTACATAATAATTTATCCCGGTATCTTGTACAGTTATTTCAACGAAATATACTTGGACTTCATTAAACCTTTCAGTTGGTGTGAGTATTGAAATCAAATCAAACATAGAAAAACGTTTAACAAAGTTATTACATAACAAAAATGCAAATTTTCTTATTCTTAGAAAATTCATCGATCCAGAATTGGGTATTTGCATGGTCTGTAAACGGAGTTCATCGTTATTCGTATACAATTAAGTGTTTAAAATGCTGCCTCGAGTATTTATATATTACGGAATTGAGCTGATTTGGATTTTCGGACAATTACATGCCATTATCTATCAGCTGTTCCATCAAGAAAACACAGGTGGAAAAAGTAGTTGACACGAATTGTGAGCGTAAATTTATATAAATATGTTCACGTAAGGAAGTTGATTATTTACTCTCGATGAGGAAACTATAGGTTACAAGGAAATAACGGTTTGATAAAATTTATACATCGATTTTATCCTTATGTACTAATCGTGAGTTTGATCATAATAGCCCTTTTCAACCATAAAATACAATACATATTGATTGTCATTGGGAAGCGCAAACAAATCTAAATATGGTAGTGAAAAATGAAGTTCGGGTGATCGGGTGATGGTGAGGATCAGAAAACAACCATCAACTAACCTCCAGTATCATCATAGACTATAGATATACACTCTTGGTATATATCTTGAGTCTATATGATATCACCTAAACAAAGCTTATTGAATTATCTACTGGACAAATACGTTGTGAGATGAGAAAAGATAAGTTGATATGAAATTTACTCGAAATCTATACACATCTTAGTATCTACCTTGGATCTGAATCATACCCGATTTCAATCAAATTTGACTACAATATCTCAACATTATTTTTTCACGGATACAAATATTTTCCACTTTTATTGGCCATTTTATACTATCGGTATTTTACAATTTCAATCATCAATTTTTCAGAATCTACCAGACAAATTGATTTCCAAATTTATGCAGATTCACGTATCACGTCAGATGATATGCAATTCCTAGAAAAGTTTCACGTTGATCGGTTATGCCTTACGACTTGTGCTGCGCGCACAAAGTAGAAAATCAGAGGAAGAATGGAAGTCTTCGCTTCGAAAGAATGGAAGTGTTTGCAAATGCTCTTTCATGTAACCAGAATGAGTATTTGAGCGCTGCCAATTTTCAGGTACGCTTTGGGCAGTCGTTGTCAGCACAAAGAAGACGTAAACTCGATACTGGCGCCTCACAACCCATAATCTTTTACGCATACTTTTAATGGGCGATCAAATAATGGTTCCCGGAAAAAACATCCATTTTATTTGAGTATTATTCAGTCTATATACGAGCTCAAGTAAACGACTTTGGCCTAGGATTTGTAAGAAAGTGGCATACTCAGTTTCGTATTTCAATCATTTCACGGGAAATGTCTAGGTAATATTCGAAGTCTTATCAGATTTATTACCGGTATATAAAATGTCTGTCTTCAGCTGACTAGTAACTACTACTAGCTGACTAGTAGTGGCATAGTACTGGTAAATAATTATTGAGGAGTTATCTTCCACGAATTAGGCCTATACGAATAGGAATAAATAATGAAAGAATTAAGACTATGGCATAAAAGTTTGAAAAAATGCCCTATAAAATAAAACCAAGTAGTACATGAAGATTCCAGGGCTTACATATATGCCACAGTCAGAACTTATACATAGTAATAATAAAATGTGATTTTATTCAGAGTAGGCCTACTGCCGTCTCTTCAATTTTGTTTATTGACGTTATTGAAGTGAGCCAATTTTCTTTTCTCTGTTTCTTTTATTCATTCTTTCATATTTTTCAACCACTGACAAATCTCCTCAATTTGTCATCGTTTCACCTCTCGAAATGATCACCTTGTGTACTTTATATAACTGGATTGGATTGCACGTCTATACTTGAGTTCTTGTTACGCTTCCCAGTATCTTTATTAAATGCACCATATACTATAATTTAAATAATGAATGTATTTAACATTATCATACCCACCTACCACCTGCACGACCATATCGTAATGAACTTGTTCATCCTTCCCAAGAGGGAAGAGGAGTCTACAATTACAGTAATTAGGTATATGCATAATGCTTAACACACACACACATGCATGTGTATATGGTTACGGTCACACAAAGTGATTGATCAAGCTACATTAAAATACATCCTGAAGGAAATTTACTGAATACTGATATTATACGTACTGAAACTAGAAGACAACACTCCATGTATAGTCCATGAAAAAAAACAGCGGTCAGATGTGCGTAGTTTTAATTTTAATTTACATTTCGGACTAATATATATATATATATATATATATATATATATATATATATATATATATATATATATATATATATATATATATATATAGGCCTATATATATATATATATTATTAAACTAATTTTCTTGGATACGATCCAATATCGAGATATTTAGGACGTACCCTAATAGTCATGTCATAAAAGATACGCTTCGACTGGGACACGAGCCCAAGACCATCTAATTGCAGGTCAGGTGCTCTCCCAACTAAGCTACCTGGTCGAGGTCTATCTTTTATGACATGACTATTACATCCTGAATATATATATATATATATATATATATATATATATATATGTATATATATACACATATAAATATATATATATATATATATATATATATACACATATATATACACATATAAATATATATATATATATATATATATATATATATATATATATATATATATATATACATATATATATATATATATATATATATATATATATATATATATATATACATATATATATATATATATATATATATATATATATATATATATATATATATATATATACATATATAAATATATATATACATATATAAATATATATATATATATATATATATATATATATATATATATATATATATATATATATATATAACGTGAAGTATATATACGGTATCTATATGTACATTTTTCACGGAATATAAAAATAATAGTAGGCCATACAATCAAAATGAACGCCCACCATAATTCGTAAAACGTACATAATCACCGACTACTATAAGTGTCACCGTTCTTAATAGGTTTCTTAATTCCTGGAAGGATGAAATTAAAAGCCTCCCACCGGGGGCATAATGATCTTATATGTGTTGCGTAATTATAGACAGCACAAAGACACAGCAGGCTAACGACACATACTAATTCACTCTCATTAGAGCCCCGATATGAACGACATAGCTATCATGGAATGATGCTAAACACGACAAATACTACATAATTTGTGTGTGAGGGTGTTAATCAGTCGTTAATTAAATTCATCAATCCAATAATTGATTGTAATTTGTAGATGATTAACTTTTAATCGGCGAATTTTATGTTATACGTAGATAATATTTCGAGAGACTAGAGAGAACAATTTAGTTCTCATTATTAATTGGAGTGATTTGATTTTTTTGGAAAACCAGTGGACCAAATAAAATATTAGAAATACGTTTCCGTTAAGTGTTGATTTCTAGAAAGTTTTCAATTATTGAAAATGTTTTAAAAAATGCGAAACAAAAAAATCGTAATGTCGACTATACGCTCTCTATTCGGTATCTCATTTTCATTACTATTTGTTATAAAAAAACGTTAAAGTACTATGAGGAAAAGGTACATATGCGGAGAAAAAAAAAGTTTTCATTGTATTCCCATCCTTGCTACACGTTTATAGTCTGTTGGATAAACAGATGTCAATAAATCGATTTTCTTTTTTTTTTCAATGCCTCGTCTGGTAGGATGGGCACGTTATCTTGACAACCAATACTGATCATTTATACATAGAAAATAGTAAAAGGTGCTCGTGAGCATTCTTCTTTTTACGATTCCACAAATCCACCACACACTTAGAATTCTGCCATGAAACATCGTCTTCTTCCTTATATGAAAATATATTATGAATGTTTAGTTTTGGAAAACCTCACTGAACATACTGTTGTTTACAATCCTATCACTGCCTCAGCTATTTTATGAATTTTTTAATCTTTCTGAATGTGAGCTAGCGAAAACTTCTATTCGATCTCAAATTCTCATTTTTTTTTTAGCTCAGATTGTAATACAAAACCTATACACGGGAAACTATTTCTAGCCATTACTGATCTCCTAACTTGGAAGAAGATGTTCATGGCATAAATCAGTAGAGTTAGAAGTTGAGTATTCGATGTTTTAGAATTTAGATCGTTTTTGATAATACCCTAAAGAACAACATGTGAGAATTAAAGAGGAAAAAAATCTTGAGAACTTCCAAATTTGAGATGTCGTATGAGGAAAGCAAAGACGGACACGGGAAACTATTTCTAGCCATTACTGATCTCCTAACTTGGAAGAAGATGTTCATGGCATAAATCAGTAGAGTTAGAAGTTGAGTATTCGATGTTTTAGAATTTAGATCGTTTTTGATAATACCCTAAAGAACAACATGTGAGAATTAAAGAGGAAAAAAATCTTGAGAACTTCCAAATTTGAGATGTCGTATGAGGAAAGCAAAGACGGACACGTTCAACAATTTTAATGAAAATGGATGAGCAGTTTCAGAGTAAAAATAAATATCATCTATCATTCCTGAGCTCACCTTTCAATGGCACATGCATGTATAGCTTTCCTAGTTATGAAAATATTATATTTGTAAAGTTAACGAAAGATGCACATTTGATTCGCAACCGTAATCAAACTCAAATCAACTTCAATTTGAGAATAAATTGATTTCTATAACGTCAATTTTCTCTTTGTGATAAACATCTACACGATCCTATACATGTTATATCTACTTGACTTCTGCACCGATGAGCTCACACATTGACCATCAGAGAGTTTTCAAAGGTTGAGGTATGTTTATCAAAGGCTTGACGCGAGTATACAGTGTCTGGCGGGGTAATCAGAAGCTCTTTGGTACCCAAAGCTCAAGTGTCAAATAGGTTACATATAATGAAGAAGCAATAACACCTTGTTATACACACTACGTGTGGTCGTGTAGCACTTCGGAGGGACACGAATAAATACGATCTACAGAAACATTTATAGCACGCCAATCGATTGAAAGGGAAACATTCTTTAAAGATACAATTAGTGTGGACGGGTAACGGTAGTGACTTTAAATAAAAGAGCTATCTGAAATATAGATGAGGAGACGCTGGCGAACGACGAAAATATAAAAATAAATACAACTACTATACTCGGAGATGGTCTGATCTCCGAAATATATCGTTGTTTTAGTTATGTATCAAAGTATCCTAATACTGGTTTTATGTATTTTGTTTACAATCTTGTACAACTGTCTACTTTTTCTCGCCACTTGATGTAACTTGATTTCTCAAAATTAATAGTAATCAAAGATACCTTACACTTTGTAAGTAGAATGTAACAAATCAATCAATGTTTTTCTTTTCTCTCTTATTTACTTCAACTACTTTATTACTTTTAATGTTTGAGAAATACGCCAAAATTTAAATTTGTACTTATAAGTTATATAATTCACTATTTTAACCCACAGTTGAGTCTTTTTTTGTTGTAATCATTCATTTGTAATCATGGTTTCTGTATCAGTGTATTTGACCAATAAAAAAATGTATCTCTAAATTTTTAACGTTTGCCAGCGTAATCGTAATCTTTTGCCGAGCGTAGTCTTTTTAGTGTGTATTTATTCCTGGCGAGTAATATTCTTTTTTGAATATAATGAAAACCTATAACTTGAAATAAATTTGTATATTTTTTTACATTGGGGTCTTTATATTTCAAACAATAATAATTTCCGTAAAACTGCACCTAAAACTCATTCACTATTCGCTCTTGGTCTTGCCTATTCCAAACTAAACCTGCTTCTAGTAATCGTCTTCGTTTCATCGTATACAATATGAATGCACCTAGGAAATACCACTGTGTTCCAATCTCACGTTCCAAATGTGCTTTAGGTGGAATATCGAAAAGTATTGAGAGGTTAAAGTTGTCAGGCAGGGTTTTACAACTGGTCCAATGAAATAGTAGTTTTTATCGCAACGAGATTTTTTTTTTCATATTATACTGTAGCCATTCGCTGTTCTTTTCAATATTTCTTATACTCTATACCGTACTATTCTCTCCACTCGTTGTTGATTTTGCCTTTTTTCACTTTGTTTCGTGTTACAGTTATTCCAGAACTCATTGTTCCACTACAACCGTAGATTAGAATCCTTTTTCAGTTGTTCGATTTTCTTATTTGAACAGAACCAGAATCAATACAGAGCATATTTTCAGAACGACACCCAAACTCTCATAGAGTCAATACATACGGTGAATTACCAACTCCTAAGAAAGATTGTCAAAATGTCAATACAGGAATTTCCCTTAATTTCACGGACATTGATTTTCAAGGTTTCCATGATCGTTAGAAAAAGACCACGTTTCAATCGCTCGTAGTATGAGCCTGGACCAAAAGACTTGATTTATTCATAATCGCAGATGAAAAAAAATATGTGAACGCGTACTTACGACATATTTCATATTCTCCGATAATTTGATTACGTATTTCATCGTTCATCTCATGTTATCGAGTTTTATCCCCGCCTACCGTTCTTTCGATTGGGCGCTAAAACCTTGAACTGTGAAAGGTGAGGGCGAGTATGTTAATAAAATAGTATACACTTACCTTGACATTGGTAACCCTGCTTGCCGAAACCCCTTTAATAGAAAGAGAAAGAACATATTAATATCAATTAAGAACAAGATGGCAGGAATTGTATCAGTTCAGCTTTTCGTTTACTGGTTGAACAACACATGTTTCTATCGTAATAACAAACAAATTTCAGTGAGATATATTTCTGTGAATATGGCGTATATGTTTAGACAACTGTTGTCAACATAAGCACAAGGTCTAAAAGATGATGGGATGGAAGTGAGAACTATTACACTTTATTGAAAGATCTATAAAAAGTGTGTGTGTACTGAATATAAAAAAAGAAGGCTTGGGAAAGAAAATGGAGTTCGTTCGTGACGAAAACGAACAAGTGAATATTATGTTTCATCGTTTCAAGAGGAAAAAATCACGAAGATTCGCGTAAAGCTATACATTGAATCATTTTGATTGGTGACAAGACCACCTCGAAATGTTGAAACAGCCAAGAGGTGCCGCTTCAATACTGACGTATACTAATACATCCTTATTAGCCTTAATTGGGAAACAATCATTGTATTCAAGAGTTCGATGGTGCTGTAAAAAAAAGAAGATGACCAAGTTGATTCAACATTTAGAAACAGGAGTTGAATATATACAGAATAGTAGTAGGATATAAAATATACATTCCTACATCTAAATCACAAAAATAACGAGATGATTATATGAGAGCCTAGAAAAACAATATCGTAAAGACGGATTTAAATTGAGAGCTCTTATTTTTATCGCTAATTACGTGCAAAAGGTGATTCCTGCTAGCTATCGTCGACTACGCTGCACCGCTTTGCTTTATTTAATTAAAGAGTTTCAATTAGTAGCAGATCTTCTAATTATTTTAACTCGATTTATTACTTTTAATTTTCTAGATTCTTTTCTCACTCGCAGAACGAACTTGAGAGTGCTGAATAATACAGAACGAACCATTCCAATATTTTGATCCATAAAAATGTGAAAATAACAGTAAAAATGTAAAAATTAACATTTTTATAAAAATGTATAAAACCAGCTATTTACGAGCATTATTGGGGGGGGGGGGGGGGGTGCAGAAGAGGTTATACAAGAATAAATTCGACTCGGTCGTGTGACATGGGCTTCGGGGTACTTCTCAATGGATGATTGTAAATTGTGGTTAGGGTTCAGGTATATGGTTGGACACCCAAACCCATGTCACACAACCGAGTCGACTTTATTCCGTTATACAATCTTCAGGCGTCCATTATTGGTTCATATCGTTGCCGAAATATAATACGTACAGCATAACTTCCGTCTGCTCGTATAACCCTCAAGCATAAAGATTGAAGGAAATCCAAAAATACAGATCACGACTTTTTAAATTTGGTTCTATTTTACAGTAGTTCATAGGTCAAAATAGGGCAAGTGAGCAGCCTTTATGTGGGAATGGGAATGAAAATGTCGTGGCTCAATATCATCCCACAACATCCCAGTATTTACTGAACGACAGAGCGGGAAACCATTTTCCGCGACGTTTGCGGGAATCAAACCTCGGTCTTCTGAATGATGGTTCAGCGTGATAGCCACTATAGTCTACCCGTCTCAGTATTTTTCATATTCAACACTCATACTCATATCTCATTTATATTAACCAAGGTTCAACCCCTGAAAAGCCATGGGACGAATGCGTGCGGGGGTTTTTAATAATAAAAAAGCTGTGAACATGGATTTACGTGAACTGTGGTGAGGTGATGGCAACTTCTGAAAACCTTCGTTTGTTCGGTTTACAAGGAAACAATAAAGTAATCAGTTGATGCCGATTCGCAAAGCATATATGTTCGGTGATCAAATATAACAAATAGAAAGCTGACAAAGTCATTTGTATTCATTGTGAAATACCGGCTTTGTTCAGGATATTTGGATGTATGCACATTTTCACTTCAGTAGCGCTGTGTAATACTAAAGTTGAAAACTCGAATGAATATTAATTAATTTGAAAAAAAAAATGTAATTCAAATAAAATGTTGAAGCAAAGTTCAAGTTTTAATCAAGTTCGATTTCTCAAAGATTTCTCGTCTAACGAGGAGCAGGGGCGGACTGGCCCTGGTGGCGATGTGGTGATCGCCACCCGGGCTCTGTTCACCTTGATTTGTGGCCCGTAAATAGATAATGAATGATGAGAGTAAACAATTGTTTGGTACTATATTAAAATTTTAAATCATTTTGAAAATCTAATAGAATTTGTTTTGTGTTAGCGATTCTAAAATGACGTATGCAAAAATTAATACTCAATTTTAAAAATACAAGAAAAAAATGAGAAAAAAATCATTATCAGATCTACTTACTTAATTTTATTGTCTCATTTTCACTTGTATATGTTCACTGAATGATAATAAACATGATACAATAAAATGAAATACTATGCACCTTAGGCCTACTGATCACGTTTAGTGGATTTATTTTTGAAACTATTATCCTTTTGTTCAGTAGAGCAAGTTTCTGCAAAAGTTCATTGTTGTTCCATTTTTTCTCTGCGAACTCTATTTTCCATCCCCGCCCGGGCAACTTTTCCCAGTCCGGTTCTAACCACGAGCCGTGAATTCTAATTCAATGCGAAATAAAGTTACAGTGCACTGTTACTAAAGGGTAACGGGTTACTCGTGAATTTAGATTCATGTGATACTCTTCGCATTTATACGTTCATAATTCATACATGTTGGCCAGGCTCATATATTTGAAATGTATTATAGTTATATGAGTGATAATAATGCTATTCTCATTCAATAGAATATTGAATATATTGAATATATATATATATATATACATCGCCATCGACAACTTGCTACAAAGTCATAATTGAGACTAAGATAAGACAATTAAGGTACCTTCTCTCAAGGTCACGACAAGGGCGATCTTACCACCTCTAACAGAGGTGATTGTTATCAAAATAAAATCTATCCGCAGACCGTAAATAGCTATTTTATTCCTTATATTAAAAATACGATATTATTAAAATGGTTGCAACCTGCATCATGCAACCATACATGACGAAGGTCATCTGGTAACCTTTAAGTAAGCGTGTACGTAATCCAAGTTGCAAAGATAATATCTAGATAATATATACCGCAATAGGTGTTCACATATAAGCTTATATATCAACTTCCAGTATCGAGATGTTGGAACGAGAAATCTTGAAAAACTTACAAAGCTGCAAAGCAAAACCCTGTAAGTGGATTGAGTGCAAAACCTTTAGTACAAGTATCACTATACGCTCCTATCTGGCTTAGTTAGCTAAGGCTCTGCTTTGGAAACTTGAGTCAAGTCGGACGTGCTTTCGAGTTTCTCATACGACACGGGTTTTCGTAAACATTATCATCCGCTCATTCGTACCATGTATATCGTTGGTCTATGAATTCGTACCCTCAAATAACCTTGATGTTGGTGGAATCGTTGGGATAACAATAATTATCTAGATTTAATTCAAAGTATTAGTTGACAATGATGATAAAAATACGGTGGAATTTATAATTGGCGATTGGTTATCACTATATATTTGTCGCTATTATCTATTGCAATTTTTTTACATAGTCGTTGCAGTTTGTAACTGTTGTGTTACATACAAAAAAAGATATAATTCATTTTCGAATTTGCAAATTACTTTTTTTGCTAATTTCAATGTATTCATGTATAAAAGCGTGCTCTGTTATTTCAAAACTGAGTAAGTATAGATATGTGAAAAATATATTAAATTGTGAGAAAATTTAGTGATGTGGATTAAAAATAAAATAGAACCAAAAATAATACTCTCCACTTGTGAAAATATCAAAAAAATCACTGTGTGACAAACGAATCGGATATTTATTTGAAACTCTTTCAATTGAGAAAAATCAGTCGATCACACGTGATTGAATACATATTTTTTGAAATACAGATCTGCATGTCTGGCTCGAGGCGTCAAGCTAGTATAAGTCTCATATCTGTGGATCTGTTTTGTCAAGTCAGATGTGTGTTTGTGAATAGTTGTATAAAACTGCAATAATCATGAAAAATGAAAATGTGTCAATTAAGCTTATTACTGATTAGTATTGGATAAAATATCATTGGTAACCAAAAGTAATTACTAGTTAATCCGCAAATTACCGCTTACTTCATCGATGCAACTCAATATAGTACAAACTGGTCAATAAAGTGCATCAATATAAATAGAAGGACCATATGCATGAAACACCTTCATGTCTACTGAAAAACTTGAGTTTGATTAGAGGTTTGCCTTGAAAAATAGAATGAACAATTTTTATGAATTTAAAATAAGATATGGAGATGCTGATCATTGATGAATATTTATTTTCACCCAAGTATTGTACATACTCGCTCTCCATAAATACTTTAAAATTGGACATCAAAATGGTAGTCTAACAACTGAAAAAATTGAAAGAATTTCAATACATTCAGAGAAACTTGCTGCAGTTTCAATAAGTAAAGTTTTGAATGACTGATGTAGTCGTGTTTCTGATCGTAAATCTTATCCTGACCAATCATTGACCCTAGAAATATAAAACGGCCATTGTGTTTCATCACAGTATAATGTAGGCCCTACATATAACGTTGATATTCGATTCGTATTTGTTACATTGGTGGACCAACTCCAACCTTTTGTCACAAGTATTAAACGTTGATTTCTGACCCATTGTACAGTTTACATGCACGTTCCATGTTTAACTGTTATCACAAGATCATTTGCCAAGACTTTCGTCTAGTCATTCACCCACAACTCATTCTGTACGTTCAACAACTCTAATCCCCTGCAAAACATCTGTAAAGCCACCATTCTACCCTCCTTTCAACCAGCCATTAGCGTTCATCATTCACGTCTTTATTGAGACAATCGCGCCAATTAACTACAATAGTCATCACAAACCTATACGTGGTTATGGACTAGGAATACACCCTAGTGGGAGTTTAATTGGGTTCAAATTGTTTAGTTGGTTCAATTTAATTGGAGTGGTATGAACCCCGTTGTGGTGCTCCGTCCGAAAGATCCTAATCCTTCTTTGTCATCCTTAATCCCAATTAGAGCTAGAACATGTGTCCAGTTTTCAATGTAACAGTTACGCGGTCATAAAAAGTGGTCGATTAAACTACATTGAAAGGAATCATGGAGGAAATATTCTATTATTCGCTCTTAAACTAGAATGTATTTGTATTTAATTTACTCATTACAGATTGTTCTTGAAACAGGTGGTAATGATTACTCTCATGATATTAAAGGAAAACAAACATAATTGACTATGACAAATTACGTCTTGTAGATGTTTTCTTATATTATAGTTATATTTAGGATTTTTATACAAGTATATTTTAATATTACATTTCAATCAATTGATATCATACATTGCTATTTATTTGTGTACTGTCTCATCAATCTGCAGCAAGTGTCGGAGATCTTTGTATAGTTTGCTCTTCTGTTCAGCGAGAAGATAGATATACAAGCATTTCAATAATCTCAACAGACTTCATTGAACTTATACACTATTGCATTTTCTTCAAAATATTTATACTCAAGATCACTAAAATCTAGAATAATCTAGAAAGTTTGATATTTAAATAATCATCGAACGTAAAAATTCAGAGTGAAAACAACTTTTGCAATTATTTATACTATCGTCTCCAATAAAACTGTAGATATAAAAAATGACTGAGTTTCGATTCATTATATTTCCGAAGTGATTTAGCAACGTCGCACAACCACCCTTTACCCAATTACAAACTTGTCCTCAAAATGCAGGACAGAAGAGTTCCTTTGTTACTGTTGACTTATAATTGATATTGTTACCTACTTGGAAATTAACCTGATCGAAGAAATATGAATACTTGTAACAGTTTGGTGACACGGACTCTAATTGAAAACAGGAACTAGAATGTGATATAATTGGATCTGTGAGGCTGCGATGATGCCAAAGTGTAATTAAATGAATCTGAAAATGTATTTCTATATTTGTGGTTGACATGTTGATAATGCTAACCTAATAGAAGAAAAATTGCGTACACTCGTAGTCCCACAAAATAGTTCAATCCAAAACTTAAATTTAAATTTGAATAAAAACTACGCATATTCAACCGCTAATTTTCTCAAAGACTATGCATAGAGTGACGTCGCACCATACCCATATTTTCTATTTTTAGTGAGTCTAATATCGGTATAATTTATTCAAGATGCATTTTAATATGGACTGATCGACCACTTCATAAGACCGCCTTCATATGACAACTTATTTGAGGTTGGTAGCATTATAACTGAAAGAACATCGAAGAAATTATATTTTAGTTTTGAGAATATACCTACATAGGTACATGAATAAATAAAAATAAATTGAATGAATGTATGTATATATATATATATATATATTTATATAGCGTAATAAATGAAAAGATATGTGATAAAGAACAGGTCTTTGGAATTACTTTCATTACAATATAATATTTCTTCACAATACTGTATTGAAATATAACATTGCTAAAATTGGTATACAGTAGTGTAAATAAATAATACTAGCATAATAAATTTTCATTGAACTTCAGGTTGAACACAAAACTATTCCTCTCGTACTATTTTAAAACGATATATAACCACTTTGTGCATGGTATTGATTGAACGATTCTACAAAATTGCGCTGTGTGAAGTTCATAAAAAAATCTTGAAGGCTCAACAAAAAGATGAAAAACAATAATGACGAAGAGACAAGTACATTTCATGAATAATGCAAAATATTGTTGAGTTGTATGAAATAAACGATAGCTCTCATTATATAGTTTGCCTTCTATGTCTTGAGAACTATAGGATATTTATGAGATCTCGCTCTCTCTCTATATATATATGGCTTGAATGAATGCATCGCGTGCAATAATGGTCAGGCAGTTTGTCATTCCACCATCATTACAATACAATACAATGTATTGTATTTTCACATGATAACTAGTATACACCCACATATAATGGAAATGTGAAATACGCTTTTACATTGCCAAATGCCACATGAGCAGAAAATTATTCAAAATTGTTGTAGAAATCTAAACATTAGATAGATCTTACTCGCAGTAAGTAAAATACTTTGACGAGAATTGATTATCAAATAATCGCTCTTTGAAATCTCGGAACTGGAAAAATGCACATAATATGGAAATGTCGGGAAAATGTAAATTTGAAGGCATATTCACCTGGTTATAGTGCCACTGGTATCAACAAATAAATACGGTAATAAGAATGACAGTGAGAGAAACATTCGATCATGTCTACATATGAACAATGATTTGAAATATGATGATATACGTCAATAGAAATATGCATATAGAAATGGTATGACAATCATTCATATTGAAACGAATTGAGACAAATTAGGTCATATTAGGTCAAATGTCGTGAATTCGGATGTATCAAATACAAATAGTGCCATTATATTGAAGACTGAGTTTTCCTATTGATATTTGATTGCTTATTGATCTTGTTTTCGAGTCTTTATATACTTATTTGACTTATTAACTTATGCATTGCTATTAAATGCGTAAAATGACTAATTGTTTTGAGTTGTATGTATTCATTAGGTTTATTTAGCATTTTGAATTAATATTCTGTCATATTGTTTTGACGTCTGTGACACCCAACATGTTGACAGTTTCAATTGAACACACACACACACATACATACATATATATATATATATATATATATATATATATATATATATATATATATATATATATATATGTATATATATATATATATATATATATATTACATATGATTGAAATGAGTGAAACTAGGCTGTTTTGAAACTGGGCTGGTTTAATGAAACATGAATCGTGAGAGTTTGTGTGAAGTCTATATCTATAATATATAGCCTATATATAAATAAATATATCCATATACAGATATAGTGAATTGCCATATTTTTAATCAGAAGGATAACCACATTTTGCGGGATACAGTTTCCGGTGGCGTTATTTGAGTACCAATGTACTCTGTCAATCATACGGAATGTGTTAAATTGACGGATCGTATCAATTTATATGAATAATTGCTGTGAATAATGATAATTTATATACGTGATAAAAACGTCTCAATTAAATACTGAATTTACGCAAGAAATAATCCGAGCCAACCATATTATAGAGTACCTACTTGTTAAGTGAAATCGGGGATATCTAAATGAAGTATACTAAAAAGTGGTTGGCATTTAGAAGTATATTTTCTGAAGTTCAGCGGATTCTAGTCTCATTATTTATGTTCTGTAAACTTCATAAAAAACGGGACAATGGTGTTTTGCGGCTGACCCTCCCGGGACGCGAGAATTTTTCTGCAAGGGTGTTTCCAAATATTTTTTTTTCAATAACATCGAAACTTGATACAAAATCATTGCTCCCCAATTAAGGCTAAGGATGGAAGATAGGATCATACGGAAGGGGCACCACAAGGGCGATCTCACCACCCCATTTTGATTATTTCCAAATGAATATTTGGAAATATTTTTCAAATTGAATATTTCCATTTCTAAATGGGACTAAAAGTGATCAATGTGAACGCCAAGATTTGTGACCTCATGACTCACCCCACTCATGACCTCATGACTGACCCGTGCTACGATATAATATAATATAATATAATATATATTCAGCTTATACAGAATATTCCACTATGGCGGGATTGTTAGTATCGCTGCTTCACGTACTCGAGGTCCAATTTGACTTCGGACGCAGTAACTTTTTTTCAAACAAAATAACTATTGAATACTCTTTTATGTATTAAATTTTTCTCCCCTGTAATGTAATTTTCTGTATGATTTTTTTTCTTCATATTTCTGTTCTTCGTAAGCAGTATTTCTGTAAATTAGTATACTTTTCTTTTTCTTCATCATTGCATTTAATAATTGTCATTTGAAAAATGTAGTATATATTGTGATTATTTATTGTTCACCACTTGTCATTTGTATTTGTTTAATCCGGTATATTCTTCAATCATCCTACATACAAGGTTAGTTGCTTACGGGAGCTGAAACTGTTTGTACGTACGCGTGCAACCGTTATCTATATTATAGCGTTCTTTCTTTCAAGAAACATCATCTTTAAATCGAATATACGTATGATTTTGTGTTCTTATTTTCCCAGATTTTATCCCTGAGTAAATAGGGAACATTACAAGGCTTTGTATATCTTTTTGAGAGTGTTTATGTATTGTTATTCTTTACTGGTGACAATAAAAAAAAAAGAAAAAAAAATGTCTAGAACGCATGGTTATGGTGAAGCATATTATTTTCAATTCGATCACAGGATCGAAAATATTCACACCAATGCTGAGATTTTTCAACTAGTATTTCGAATTTCATTTAAAAAATTACTTGCAGAAAAATTCTTGCTTCCGGGACCCCGGTACGTTCACTCAGAACAAGGACAGTCTCGGCTAATCCGGGACTAATGTCCACTCAAAATCTCTCAACATTCAAAATCCAATCTCATTCGTTATTTATAGAATACAGTTTTTCTGCCTCGAACGGAAAAGTGAAGGAAAGGAGAAAGGAGGTTCATGATAGTATAGAGGCTCAATTAATCGACTTCCCGACTCTCCAAGGGAAGCAACTTAGCCGGTTCTAACATCCCGATGATGACACAATTACAATTGTAATTGGACGGAACATTACTAATTGTGATCCAACAGTCAGTTGATGCACAACTTGATCGATCGAGATCCAGTAGGCGACTCGAGGCGAGAGAACGACAGCCACAATTCCCCGGAGGCGAGAATAATATTCTCGCCCCCATTTTATCGCTTAAATTGTTTTGGCAAAGAGATTTCTCATGTTATTTTGTCCATGTTGGACGAAGCGGAATTGTAATATTATTCTCACCAAGGTCGTAATTATTCGTACACCATTTCCAAACGGCGTGAGGCGCGAATCTTATGATATCGTTTCAAAAAACAGTACATTCTCAATTAATATATTTCAATTTGATACATTTCGAAAAATAATAACATGATTGTGAAACACCTCAATTGGAAAAGATGATTCTGTATCAAGTTTTGACGTTATTAAAAAAAATGAAGAGTAAAAGACGATGAAATTTCATATAGAATTATAAAAAATTGTGAGTACATTGACGAATTTTAATCATGAGATTTAGTAGCGCGAACCATGTGCGCAGCAAGTTTATTTTTTCAGAATCACACTGATTTGGGTTAGTTGGTGACGTTAGGATTCTTCACTTATAGGTTCAATTACATTACAGCACCACATAGCATGGACATTTCCCTATATACACTCCAACGTAGACCCATTTACAATCCATTTTCTAGAAAAATTCTTACTCCCCGGAGCCCACGTCGGCCCTCGTAATAAGATATTATACAAATACTCTTCTCTCCACAAAGAAAGTCAAGAAACGAAATTGGATTCTCCGGTCAAGCGGTAATCTTGTTGAGCAAAGTAAAGTGTCACAGTATTTACGTGGAAACTGAGTTGATTAGGTTGGAGCGCAGCTGGGGTGTACACCACGCCACCATCGCTGCATTATGGAGCACGTCACATGATATACTAACGTGAAAGGAATTGAGATCGGTTCAGAACCTAACCACATCCATCAATATAATAGAAGAGAACGACGGTCGTAGAGAGAGAGAAGATTTATAGTCGGCAGAACTGATTGATGTAGATCTCGAGACTACATTCTGCTTAGAAAACATACTTTTCGAACAAGATGACTGAGATTACAGCTAGTTGATAAGTACTTGTGCGTATTTTGTGTGTATATATATATATATATATATATATATATATATATATATATATATATATATATATATATATATGTTTATATATATATATATATATATATATATATATATATATATATATATATATATATATAAATATATATAAGAGCTTTTTGTTCACTCATAAAAAGTGAATACGTGTGAAGTGACGCTGGAGTGAAACAGATCGAGGGAAGATATAGCAGTTGTCAAGATACAAAATCATACATTAGTAGAAACTTGATTTAATATCTTGGTCGCGATTTCTACTAGATGATGTTGATTTGAGATGAACATAACGCCACCTAGACGGATACTTTTCAAAACATAACCTTGATTCAAATTCTAACTTTACACAGATATTCTGATTTTTGTTTTTAATTGAAGGACTGATGCACGGTCGTTTAGGAGATCGAGGTTCGATCCCCGCCAATCGTACACTGTGGCTGAGATTTTTCCTGTTTCCCTCATTTTTCAAAGATAATACTGTAATTGTGCCCTACTATTAGGCCACCTCTGATTCCTTCCCGCCTCCACACGAAGAGATCGCAATTAACTTTCACATCATTTCCAATAGATGTGAAACGAAAAATATCAAGTTTTAAAAACTATCCTTTTCAATAACACTTTTTTTATTAATTTCGAGGTTAAGAGAGGTTCACACTTCACTTTTATCGGTTGTGAGTGAATTTATCAATTCACTAGTTAGATGCGATAAAAAAACATTTGTACGGCGAATCATTTTCACGCATTCCTAGCGCGGCGCTACCACCTAACATACGATATGGCTCCCATTCCCGGCGCCACCACTCATGCGATACGAGATACGCCCGCTCTAATCTAGGCACCACTGTTATTCGCGCTTGTATACATACACAACATACCTGACAACACACACAAACACACACACACACAGCTGTACAGCGAACAGCTGTGGAAATAAAACCCATTATCAGCTAATCTCATCTCGAGAGAGAGTTTATAGGATCCCTGTCACATTCCATTCGTACCATCTTAACAATCTAAACATCGACTTACTTAAAGTTGGTATCCTCTCTGACATCAAATTAAGTGGGAAATAGACGCACATTTCACATAAAACTGAATACGTTTTATTCCTAGTGTATATCAATATAAGTGTATAAACGAGAGAAAAAAAAGATTTGGAGATAGAAATTGAAACTTGATATATATATATACACATGTACACAAAATATAAAATCTGGATTAATCAGTATTATGATTAATTCAACGTCACGACGCCCTATGAGGAGCGAACACCAATATGTGATGCAAATATTCCTGTGCTACTATACCAGATTTCGATCGTGTTGATACTCCATTATGAATAATTGATACACAATTCGATTGAATAATCATGAGCTAGTCAATTGAATAATCTTACTACATAATATACTAATTGTAAAACAATTATTGATGACCACAAAACTACCATGATCACCCACAGATATGATATGTTTATCTCATACCATAACTTTATCGATAACTTTCATGTAAAATGGGACTGGAATGAATACTTAGTGGACTTATAAACCGCTGCCATAAAAGCAAATTGTATTCGGTTCTCATTATTGAAGGTATTGTGGTTATTGAAGAAAGGTGCTTGTGTACTGTATGGTTGTTCGTTGTTCGTTATTGTTTTAAAAATATGTTTCACCTTCGTGAACTTCAGAAAAATTGAATAATACACCCGCACATATAATATAATATATATAAATATATATATATATATATATATATATATATATATATATATATATATATATATATATATATATATATATATATGTATATATATATATATAAATATATATATATATATATATATATATATATTTATATATATATATATATATATATATATATATATATATATATATATATATATATATATATATATATATATGTTGAACTAATTTCAATGGTGAAACCACGTAATAGAGTAGAAATTGACGTAATAGAATATAGTTTACCATTCAATATTGGCCACAAGAATCTACGCGAAGATATATATATATATATATATATATATATATATATATATATATATATATATATATATATATATTCGGAGTAAAGACATTCAAACAAGATTGTATATCGAAACAAGCTGGTAATTATGACTTCTGAAAATATGAGAATATAAATTGGGAGATCAGAAAAAACATTTTATATTGTGAATATCTTATCATATAGCCCAGATTGCAAGTATACTGTGAGTGGTGACAATTGCATTACAAACTAGATACAATGAAACGAGGGGTAAACAACTAGTATATTTGATGTACACCTGATCTTAGATTTCAAGGGATTTCAGGAAGATTCCACGGGATTTCAAGAAAATTTCAAGGAATTTCAAGAAGATTTCAATGAGATTCAGGAAAATTTTATGACAAGTGTACACCAGATTTTAGGAGTTACAACCCCTCTTAGTGAAATGACCAAGTTCGAATTGCACTTTTAAATTAAAACTTATTCGAGAACGTATAATCAGAACCATCTAATATTCGAAAGTTGAAAGTTGAATCAATAAATTGATTTCAATCTCAGCGAGCTAGGGTGTATATATACGCTCCAGCAGCTTGCCATTCCTCCGACAATATTATACGACTTATATTCAGGACAGATTGATTAGATTCTATTCTCGTCCACGGTGATTATATTATTTGAGAACCATGCTACCACACGAAACTCATTAATTATTCTTCGTTTTACTCCCTGAATAGTCTTCGTTTATGATATTCTATGCATCACGGTCCCCAGTGGTACAACCGTGAAGAATAGAAATACACCGGTATATAAACTGCAATAAGACTTGCAAACAATCTCTAGTAGATGTATGTATATATATATGTATGTATG
>OZ023332.1:24779105-24806605 GCA_964007535.1 Brachyptera risi | reverse complement strand
CTAACGAGGCCTTACATAAAAGGTAATGAATAAAAATTAAGTGAATGTTAAGTTTAATGAATCAAAATTTTTCCTCAAATTATTTAATATTTTCCAGGATATAGGTATATATATAAATAATATGCGCACATTTTTACATCAATTAGATTTTCTGTGTAAGTTTTTTGGATGGTGGGTCTACAGAATGTAAAAGAAAAAAAAAGTCTAGAAAAAAGAAATAAGAAGTAAGCAAACGGTATTAAAAAATCAACAAAATATAGTTATTCCCCCGGAAACATCTTATCACTCTCACCTACTTCGTTATCTTTTCTGTATGTAGGCCTGCGTTATATCTTATCCTCTTTCTTCATCCATAATAGAAGAAATAGAAGAAATCATGATGAAATGTACCAACAATAACCAATAAAATCAACAACGCAAGAACCAGATTGTGATGACCCCTAGCTCACAGATAAACAAAGTTGTGGTAGACGGGCGCTAGTTCGAGTCCCGCCTCATGGGTAAACTGAATTTTCTTCCACCTATCATCACATCATCGTTTCATTATCAACCTCTCATGCATGTCTACCTATTGGTGGAGTCGTTAAAAACAATAAAAAATGAATAAAACAAATAATGATCGAACTGCAGTGCAGTTGGAAAATGCGAATTACAAGTGAAGGCTGTGGATAAAATCGAGGGAATTCGATTTCCAATACAAATTAATATGTCAATAATTCTCACCAATCCCCATGCACACACAAAAAACAAATAAAATCGATTCTATACTCCATTTCGAGAACGAATTATTTTGCCATCGTTGGTTAGTTGATTTGTCTCTGGGTTGGCTGAATTTGAACGGGAAGGAGCCATGACTAACCAATATAAAGTCAAGAGATCTAGACCTACCGTATGTAATTCATGATATAGGCTAACTGGCTATATAGACTTTTTCACGTACATAAACGAAGATAAATGATGCTATAGCTGTCACGGGTATTTGACAACATACGCTAACTGAACATTGCAATTACCAAGCCTCAGTATACGCTTCGGCTGCGTATGAGTTGCTTTCTCGATATGCCAACTACAATTTCATACCACAAACTTCACTACTAAACTCATTTCATATACCGCTTGGCTGATATAAAAATCTAGACTGGTAATGTTTATGACAGTGACATAGTTGACACCGTCATATATATACTCATGCGATTTGAAGATGACTTCTATTCGAATTTTCGTTATACAATATCAATATAAAGTTATGTCACTAGTATGTAAAGTGATATTAGGGTATGAAAATAAAGTATCTTAAAATGATTGAAATGGTTGAAACGAATATATCATTCAAATATCATTTAATAAATGTTCCACAGAATGAAAAGAATTACAGTACAGTTACATTCAACATTTAAAACATTTGATATTATTTCATTCTAACGAATATGGATATATATATATATATATATATATATATATATATATATATATATATATATATATATATATATATATATCCATATTCGATAAAATGGAATAATATTAAATGTTTTGAAACACTGAAAATTGGTATAAATGAAGTAATTCGATCTTATTCGGTAATCTTTCAGAGCAAGCCAAGAGGATATAGCGTTTTCCGTTTTCTCAAACATTTCGAAGTATCTAATCGATCTCAATTCGGTTACCGAACGAATAGTTGTATAATGCATCACACCAACACTCAATAAGATATCAGTGGAATCTTCAATATATCACAGACAATAATCTACGAGAGAAAATAAAACCTAATATCTATTTTGAGTTTTCAGAAAAGACGTTGAAGTATATAGTCATTATATCTATGTCAAGCCGTGAACTGGCATAATATCATATTGATGAAAATACTTCTCAGAATAAAGGAAAAAATCGCAATTTCCCATCAACTGCCTTTCTGTTATATATGAGGACACTCAAAAAGTACTTTTCTAAATCCTCTTTACGTAAGCCTTTAGTTATTCGTCTGCTTATTTGGCACTGCATAGGAGAAGCTATATAGGCAGCAAGAAAGCAAGAAACCGAGGGAAGAAGAGAAGAAGAGAAGATTGATTTTAAGACGATGGCCGGGAGGGTTAGACTTGATAACGGAGAACGACGCCTGTACGACGCTGCCGCTTCGAGGATTCGTTCCTACCCTTTAAATATTGAATGAACCCAGCTCGCGAAATTAAACTGATAAGTCTCCGGTTGAATAGTTCGTATGAGTATGTATTGTATACATTGGTGCAAGCCCACTCACACACGCTTGGCTACACCATATATATCATACTATAAAATCTAACAAAAGGTTAATTACTTATACGGGAACGTTGGTAAACTTGACTCAGATGAGGGGAATGTGTTCAAATGAAGGAAATTCCTAGAGCCGATCGTGTCATATACACTCTAGGAATACATAAAGGTAAATGAGATATTAACTCGTTCACTTGTCACCGTTTTGAGATAGTTTATTGTAAATTTGCTACCGCAATCAACGAGACCACTATGAATAAGAAGAACACTCTGGGTAGATCTTCTATTTCTCTCGATTTCAACAAGAATAATAACAACGCGCCATAAAACAATAACATAAAAATATTGTCTCATCGAGGCTTTTATAATACCAGAAATAAAATCTAAAGGCAAGTAATGGGGAGTTTCGTTTCTAGCAGCATAAAACTCCCTTGTGTCGCGCGAACAAAACTTTCATAACCTCCGTGTAATTAGTTTAATTAGGCTTCTCTCAAGTCTAAATATTACGTTTAACACCAAGTTATAACGAGACTTTCGACTTTGGAGAAACTGTTGACAATGACGTTTTTCTCGAAATGGCAAAGAAAATGTTCAAGTTGGTTACAAATCGATGAAAAGCTCATTGAAGCTATGCCCACACACTTGGGGGAACACTTGGGGGGGGGGGGGGGGAAGCGATGAAATGACGTTCGACATACGGTCAGACTCACCTCGAGACAGCTCAATATAGGGCTGTCCACAATTCAATTTAAAATATTTGATGCTATCTTTCCATTGAAGATATTTTAAGAATTACAATTCTAGTTATTGCACGCATTATATTGAATATCAGAGTTAATTGTTAGGCACAAACTAAAAAAATCGATTGAAACCATGTGCACATGGCTGGGAAAAAAACAGTTATGGCTCAACGTAGCTTGAACGAATCAACGTGTAAAAGGAACATATATAGCGAGTTTGAATAAAATCTTTCCCATAGCTGTCATTGGCATCCATAATACCCGCATTATAACTTCCCATTGCTAAGGGCTAGGGACCATAACTCTCAACAAGATCACAGATTATTTTAGCTTTCAATATCAACTTATTTAATTAGTACTTCCTTGTCTATCTCATCCCCACGACTCGAGTGAAAAAAAGGATGAAAAGTATAATCTTCTCTCGGCCCATAAAGCTAGGCCGTCAATTTCTTACTTTTTTACGGTTCCCTATGGACTTTTCAACAGGTGTTCAAAAATAAAACTCGCCTATTATTGCTTAAACGTAGTATAAACAACATCTTCGTAAATATTTACCATAATACGAACGTTGGTGAAACTTGAAAATAGAATGTTTCATAAAATTGAAAACGGACACACAGACGAAAATGTATTGTCATGCCACTCTGTTAGATGCTCTGAAATAAAATGTTGATCACTCGAAACCAATTCTAAAAATAATCAAAATAGCTACTTATAACCATACCTATTGAAGAACTTGAACCAAAAGTTCGAGACCATTTTATGTTCATCTGATATATGTTGAATCCTATGCCATGCCAACCTTAGTTTAGACAGGTAGAAAAAATACTTTAACTTTTGGTGCAAGCAGTATACTAATATTGTGTAACTTTTGGTTTTAGGTTTTATTAGGTTAGTCCAAATCAGACTATGTTAGTTTGAGGTTGAATTAGGTTGTTTATGTTATGTTAGTACGTTCATTCCGGTTAATTTAGGTAGCGCGTAATAACTGACTTCAAACATCGTATGCCAATAATGTTTCAATAATATTGTTACGGTACTTTTAGAGCAGGAAATATGTTTAATAATTTTTTGGTTGTATTAATTTATTTGGATTTACAGTTAAATAGCTTTGATTTCAATGTCAAACTTTTCATATCCCTGCAGACTTTGCAAATGACTTTTCACTCGTTTGAATGGTTTTTGCTGTATACTCCATTCGTATAGTTGGTTTCGTCATTGTTTTATTGATGAAAGCCATGCAGATATGGGGATGTGAGTGAATGCGCTGTGGGGTTGAGTGAATGCATGTATATACGGGTATATAATAGTCCTAGAGCAACAGAGCCGCGACAAAATAGAAGCGAAAGCAATTATGAAACTCGACACAAACATAGGACTTATGACGGAAATAACAAGCGCTATCATCACTCGAGGTACATGGAACACTACTTGACTTATATGTACACGTACAACTAAGTTCAACGTAACATATCTATAATATATATATATATATATATATATATATATATATATATATATATATATATATATATATATATATATATATATATATATATATATATATATATATATCAAGATACAATCGTCGCACATTTTCTAGCTTGGCTGCGTTAACGTACGAGTCGAGAACTGTCAGGTATCATTAAAAACGAATTAAATAAATAATAATACATCATTACATGATTGGAAAATGAACAATGATATCAAAATATGGATACGCACAGTATTTACAACTTGAATCGAATGTAAAAGTCCTTTTTCTATTTGGCCAAAATAGTCAACTATGTGATATTGTATAGGATTTCACAGGTATCAGGAAAAATGAGCATGGACCTTTTCTTTTGATATATAATGCCTGACTGAAGAGCTAAAACCAAAAGTATAAGCCCGTTCTCTGTTCATCTCATACCTGTTGAATCCTATTCAATTTCACAAAGTTGACTTGTATAACCAGGTAAAAATTGACTTCTTTGGTTCAAGCTCCGGGTTTTGTGAACGTCCTATCATCACTTCATATAGATTCATCATCATTATTCCCCCAAATAACCTAGCTGTTGATGGCGTCGTTAAGCAAACAATAATCATCATCAGCGTTCATATATTACGAACAGAAAATTAGCGCAAGCGTAGCCTCCATTCATTGATTATTTGAGGTGATGATTATAGTGCTTGAACAAAGCTACAGTTAGGTTATTTAGGGTAACGAAAGAGGGTATGATGGATTCACGAATGGTGTTGACAAAAACTTCCTAGTTGCTATGGATCAGTCTCGATTGACTGAGTCAGATCCATGCCAAGTATTCTTTAGCAACAAAGGGTTTCCATCTCAACTTCTTGTCACATTATCAGACAACTTCGTTGATACAGTTTTATTCTTAATTATCCATCTATCTATTTGTATTTGAGTTGAACGATATACTCGAACTAAGATACATTGCCGAGTGTTGAATGAAGATGAGATGATGAGATGAGAGATTATTTTCTATTCATTACGTGCTAATTGGAACGAGCCTATTTTCTCCTGAATGAACTGATCCGCCTTGCTCAGTACAGCCAGTAATAATGTATAGCCGATAGACAAATTGAAATAAAAAATCTCACGGATCAGAAAAAATCATTTAAACAAATAATGATGTACATATAGCAATGACGTTATGTTCAAGACATAAACACCGATGTCATGTCAATGCCTATAGTGACTAAAAAGAGTTGATACAATCTTAATTATAGGAATTGACAAGGCCAATTCGAGACTCTGAGTGAATGTCTTCGATACATTCTTCAAGCTATTCCCCAAGATTTCATGAGTTAAGAATTCACTCAGGAGAGCTCTTTCACAAAAAGTTTCACAAAAAGAAAAACTCAACGGATGATACGTTAGCACGAGCTGCCAAGAACGCAGTCTTCCAGAATAATCCTTTCAATCCTCAATATAAAATAGAATCGAATCGCGCTATTATCGATCGATTCTTCTTTCCCAGATAACTAAAAGTCTATTTTTGTGTGCCCATATATAGTCATTAATGTGTAACTAGTTTTCCGTTCTCATTTTCGACGCAAAAAAATTATGAATTACATTTCCAATTGAATGGACGTTCTTGAATAAAGAAATCGGAATTGTTGGTTTAATAAAATGTGTCATCTATTGAAAACATGATTACTTACAATACTTGTACGGTATTGTGCTGCTTCGATTGATTTGTTATCACTGAAACTTAATATTGCAAATAACTGAAAAAACATTTTTTTTTTACTGCACTCGCGATTTATATTTGTTCGAACACGTGGAAGTTGAGTTCATGTATTATCACTTTTTGCTCGTGGCTGGTGCTTGACAGGCTTCCAATTTAAAAACTCCAATATACAGGAATGAATGAAAAATAAACTCAACAAATAACTAATTTGCTCTATAATTCACGCTACTTGAGAGTCGATTGGTGGGGACCATCTATGATGACTAGTGAATGAAGCAATAATTATACCGAATCAACTTGTAATCACCCTTGGTTACGTATATTATTTTCGTATCTCAAGTAATTAACCAATTACGATTTGATTATCAGTTGCTACAACCGCTTCGAAGCCAAACTGTAACATCAACATTTTTACTGTATAGGCCTACCGATAAAATTGATAAGTTTCGCAGTGTGTCGCTTGGAGTAGCAGTTTCATGTCATTATAGTCTATGATTTAAGAATGGTTTGTAATTGTCACAGTATCGATAATGGAGGAAATGTCATTCACTTCATCTTCCTGGCTCGATCAAAAATTGAAGTTTCATAATTCCAGCATGACTCATATTGACATACCTTATACCAAACTATTTTGCTGACAACAACTTGAAGATATATTGTCATCCGTATTTATTTTCTTCTTATCCGGGTAATCTTTCTCTCTTCTCTCTTCTCTCTCTCTCTCTCTCTCTCTCTCTCTCTCTCTCTCTTTCTCTCTCTCTCTCTCTTTCTCTATCTTCATATAAATGAATATATATATATATATATATATATATATATATATATATATATATATATATTCATACATACATACATACACACACACATATATATATATATATATATATATATATATATATATATATATATATATATATATGCACACATATATTAAATGTGTGAGTGCATGTGTGTATATATATATTATTTTTCTATTTCAAATATTCTTTCAATCTTGATCTAAAAAAAATGAAATCTATTCTTCGTTTCAATTCTCCTTCTGAATTCAACTCAGTACTGTGGAAATTGATGTTAAGTGGGGCGCAGATTCGACCCTCTTATAAGACACGGCTTTTTGTAAACATTATTGATCTATCATCCATCCTGAAAGTCTTTAAACAACCAGAAGTTGACCCTTCTAAATGATCTTGGTAATTTATCCTTATGGCCGTAATTGAAAAAAAAAAGATTATCAATCATATCAAAATTTCGATGGAAATGAAAAAAATCCATCTTCGGTTCATTCGTACCCCCAAATAACCTAGCTATATTGGTCGAGTTGTTAATCAAACGATAATAAATCGATCATCAAATTATTCTATATACACTCTTCAAACAACTAAAATGAAGAACATAATCACCATTGAAAAGCGAGCTGCTATATAAAATCGTTGGGCGTGAAAGTAGTTTTCCTCAAGTGAAATTGAACACCGTCGTCTCCGTGTAAGAGGCTCCTCACCTTTGCTCCACAGTTAACTGTGATTAGTGGATGGCGTGCGTCCCGGTGTTTACACATTATAGTGTCTGCTATTATATGATCCTACTGCCCACTCGTATACAGAAAAACACGATAGCACAGTTTTCACGCAACAGGTTCGACTCAGTTGATGATATAGATACCTTCCCTTAATATTACTTGGAAGTGAAACCGGGGAAAATATTGGCAACCTCAAAACTTGAGTTATTATATATTATTAGTGCTTTATTATCTATTATGCTGTGCTGATATATACGTATCACGCAAGTGCAATTTCAGTAGGGGTGTCGTTCGATATAAAAATTCCAAAGGATATCGAAACCTCGATATAGAATATTGATCGAAAATTTCAATTTTCAAGCAGTATAGAAAAGATCGAAAAAAATCGAGACTGGAAGTCTTGATCAATGTATATTGATCAGTAAACGCGTATATCAGTAAATGCGCTACATGATCGGTAAAGGGGGTTGCACTTGGGGTTGCAATTTCGTTAATCGACAACACAAATCATTATTTCATTCACTAATTAAATAATATTTTGTCTATCTCGGAGTTACAAAACAATGTTATACTGCCATTCTGCCAGCAACGAAAAACCGCGAGAGGATTATTTTAATAATTCTAAAATGATTTTGTTACTTATTCTTAGTTTATTCTTATTTCAGTTATTTACTATTTTTCCATCTTTGTCCACCATTGTTTCGAAACCAAATTGATCTAAAATCAGATATTCGATATCGAATTCGGAAATCGATTCGATATCGAATCCGGGGATATCGAATCCGGATATCGATTCGATTTCGAATTCGATATAGCATTCGAATATCGTTTCGACATCAAATCGAAGTTCAAACTCGAATCGATCAAAAACATCAAAACCAAACGGTCACCCTAAATTGTACTTGTTTTTAGACGAGTTCAAACTGATCTGGTTTTCTCCCTAAGATATCTTCAGCTTATTTCATTTTCACGCTGAGTAAACATTTCTGTTTAACATTTGTCCATTATATTTATTTTCGTGCACTATTAAAAAATAATTGCTATCGTGTTTTTACTAGTGTATTCGGTAGGAAACAAAGAAACCACGAGGAATTTGTCTGTGAAGACTATCCTCTAGTTATCAAAACGGCAATTAGAATAAGTAGCATCAAATCATTCTTCAAAATTGAATATACAAAATAAGAATTCACAAACATTGGGCCAAGCCAAGTTTTCATCAAACCTTGCCATGATTTTCAGGTATTTAAGGTTTATAAACGATTGAAATATACACTGAAAATGCAAGTCTTACACAATAATATGATTGTGTCCAGGGCAGGCTCAAACGTTCACTTATCACAGGCGCTAAAATCACACACACATTTTATTAAAATTATGTATTGGCGTTAACCATACCTATTTCAATCAAAATGAAACACAAATTAAATTTTTATCTGGAAACTACAGTCAGGAAAGCTTGCAAAAATTGGATTCCTGGGCTTATAATGTTGAAGCGATTAGGCAAACGCGTGGCAGTGTTTTCAATCAAAATTCTGTCCTGGTATGAACTTAGTTTTATTCCTTTCGAAACAAGATAGATTTCTTGAAAACTAAGGTCGTACGAGTTCACAGTGTGAAAGCTCATACAACTTGGCAGACGCCGGTGGCCTCTTGAAAGCTATATCGAACAATTTTCCGTTTAAGCAATAGCGTCGGGTAGAGAAATATAATTCGTAAACTATACCTGGTGAAATGGCTTCGTTCATGTCAGTTATGGTGTGTGACGGATAGCCTTGCGGATAGGCATGGTCTTGATACCATATCAAAACACCAATATCCTTGCACATACGATTGTGGTCATATCAAATAGTCGATCAAGCAAAACTAAAATGCATTCTGAAGAAAATATAATATATAGTATTAATATTAGTATTAGTACTATATACGTTGTGACACTAAAAGGCAATGTGCATACGCACTCCATGCAGTCAGTGAAAATTACCCGTGAAATGTGAGTATAGATTTTTATATATTGGATTTTTTTTAACGACGCACTATAATGATTACCAAGATCTATTGGCGTCGAATGAATGATTGATGAGATGATGGGATGATGAGATGAAGGTTTCTTAGGTATCGGAAGGAAGCGGTCGTGGCCCACATTGTAGGAACCATCCCGGCATTAGCCTAGACTACAGAGGAAAACCACGAAAAACCCCTGTAAAGATGGACGGTGGCGGGGATTGAACCGGGTCCGATATGCCCCTTCACCTCCCGGATAACATGAAGCAAGTGCGTTAACCACTCAACTACATGTGCCGGTCGTATAGATTTTATTTGAAATTTGTATTCTCGAAATCAGTTTACCGCGCGGGTACATCGGGAAGTAGGAGCATTTGGGCCCCACACGCAATTTAAAAATAAGGTAAGATTATGATTTCAACAATATTTTCTGATGTGTCTGGTTATGGTACTTGGAAAGACGTAAAAAATATGTTAAATATTACATCATTTGAGAAAAAAACATAAAATAACACCAAAATTCCAGAATATAAAACATTTTTACGGGTATATATCCTCAAAAGATACCGAGCCAATTTTCTCTACAAAAAAAAAACTAGTTACATATAGCAGAATTGTTATTACAACTTCTAGTTTGCCAAGAACCGACAGATAGGTCTGGTCATAACTGTTTGCGATATGGATAATAGTATTTTGGCAGTGGTTAAAATGGCAATGCACGTTTCAGAGATCCTAGCTGATCTCTGAATTGAGTTCTTCCACACACGGCATATCCACGGTTTCGTTTACGCCCCTCTTTAATCGATGTGTGCATGGGTATGACGGATAGCACTACCACCGAATAGGGACCGGTTATGAGAGATTTGTGCGGACATTTTCATCAATTATAAAAACCTTTCCTCTCTTTCACTTGACACTAACAAGCGTTTTGTCAGCATTTTATGTGCGATGGCTCTGTGCAACTGACGTGTACGTGTGTGTGTGTGAGCTTGTGTGTTTGTGTGATATCTATAGTAAATATGCTGTCAAAAATACGGAAAAATTTATTCGTTGCACTGGTGAGAGATCATTAATGCTGAGTTAGTTATGAACACTTTTCAATAAATTTTTGCCATTAAAAATGATTGAAGCTTATGGAAGAGTCATTAAAAAAAGGTACTCACTACTGGTATGTGTAACACCCTTCCTATATCAAGCTGTACTCAAGCATATTATTTTATTGAACATTACGTTATAAATGTTCTAATACCTTCAATTATGGATCACAATTTGATGAAATTACAATCGTTATATATGGGATGGGGTTCCATTAAACTTGTTATAACTTATTTGCTGAAGGTGGTGTCCTCATTTCTCCACTCGAAATATAGATTGAGCTAAAAGGTATGATTACAGTCAATCAAATGACAAGTATCAACATAATAAGATAAATTGGTAACAAATATATACAGTATCGTCAGTATGAGTAGTTATTATAAGTCTCCAATTAGGTGGTAATGAAGTATTATTATTCCGTTTCACGAGTGTTGGTGAATCGACACTCACGACCGTTAGTGCTAGCAGGCTGGGGAACAGTCAATCGTTACTGTCAACTCTCGTGTAGTATTATGTAAGAACTTCAGTTCATTTGTATACATTTGAATGTGGACTTTTACGTTAATGAAAGCTCAAAAGCTGCGAGATTCCTCGTGATTGTCGGTAAAGGTTTAATCTTCGAATTTATACAGTTCAGACAGTAATTGTGTTAACTGAGGTATGTAATTAGGTCAGCTCAAACATTAACGTAGCTTACTTGAGTAAATATATATATATATATATATATATATATATATATATATATATATATATATATATATATATATATATATATATATATAAACTCAAGTGAACAGCGACTACTTATGATTGAATAAAACGTAATTATCGTACTAATTTATACTATATGTATAATATGTATCATTTATTTCATTAAATTTAAATTTGTCTCGGAAAGTGTAAAAACGTTTCATCCGTAGGATGCTCTTCGTTTCTGTGATGTGATAATCGGCTGAGCTGTTATTTTTTCTCAAACCGGTCGCAATTATCATGAAAATATATTCATTTTTAATAATTGAACCCAGTAGATTCTGTAGGTTGAGAAAAATATTATAAGAAAGTAAAATTCGAAAGAAAAAAATTTAGGCTCAGAAAAAAGATGATAGAAAAGTAACGAGATCGAAGATTCCTTTTCCCGACACACAAATGACGGTATGTGTCCATTATATCACTATATTGATTTTTAATTTCCAGTTTGTCAAATTTATTTACATGAGCTTGTTGGCGCATTGAATTCGAACCTAATCGTTTTTTCTCTTTTGGCAAAACCTTATTTATTTGAATTTTTTTTATAAAACCAGGAAAACGCTATATATATATGCGTTGTAAGATGAACGATATAGGCATATTTATATAACATATTTTCATGAATATTTTCAAAACAACGGTCTTGAGAATTCACGGCGCGACGTCTAGCAGACGCCTGCGACGTCCTAAGTTACACACTTATTACGCCAACATGCCGCTGTTTTAAAGCCTATTTCCAAGTTTCAACGATACGTCGAAGCAGCGAGCTATAGACCTATTCGCGAGACGGTGATCGTATGCACGTCTCAACCATGTTAAGCCCTATACGAAATCCAATTTACATAATCATATTATACTGAGGGTTATTTTCTTAATTGCATTTGGAACAATCTGAAAACGGAATTCGTATTTAGTCTAGATATAATATTACGTTATAGTCTATACTAGAAGTGTAACTTGTAAGTATATATTATATATCGAGCTCTCTCGTTTTCTGAATTAAAATCGATATAGCCAGGGTACAAGATTCACGTATGAGCACAGATAATCGAGCTAAATATTTAGCTCGATTATCTGTGGTAGGCCCTATGAGTTGACAGTCAGTCAGATTCTGGAGGAGTGAAGGTGGTTATATACGTATTTATTGTGTCAACATAGGTTGTACCTTATTATCTATTGGCATGTTCTCAAGGGCTCGATTGATAATGCAAGACTTTGTAGTACTTGCATATGCACATGCTGTATGTGTGTGAATAAACGAGAATGTACGCTATGAAGGACGAAATGACATGATAGTGTCATAGCTATACGAGTTGACCCTATATCATGTATTTTACATATAAAATAATTATTCATAATCATTTGATATGAATGTTATAATAATAATAATTAATAACAGCGAAAACGTTTTACAAGACCTTGTTGCATAATGATCAATTCTGGTCTGAAGAATTATAATGGAACATTGACTCGATAAATATGGAATTGGAATAAGTCAAATTATATCTGTTGTCCGGTACAATATTCAATCATTCGTCATTCTTTGTTGTCATTCATTTGAAAATATTTTCAAGAAACTAGAAAAATGTGATACTTTCCATCACATCGATAGTAATTATGACTCTAAATGGGATGATGCGGTATTTCTGTCTTTCAATTCAACCCGAAAAAATCGTATTAATTGAACATTGAACATTTAACTTGGTGTGTAGAGCCGAACCGCACCAGAACCTGGTAAACTATTCATCAATTACATAAAAACTCCAAAACTTTCAATTTCCAACGCCATAAAAACACATTTGAATATTGCATGCATTCTTTGTATGATGTATGACATATTCTAAGGTTAGTACGAGAGGTGTGCCATATCTCGCTACATTTCCCTTCTCACGCACACTCTCATATTATATGACGCGTGTTGATGTATGTTGTTGTTACTGTTGTTGTTATACAGTGATTGAGCGCTTGTTTTAACCACTATGAAGTCTTAAGAGCGGGGGGGTAATGGATTTAGTGAAATATCGTTTCTTTACACGAGAACTTTTGAGCGATTACAGAAGAATGAATGAATATGACTATTCGACAAGAAAAGTAACAATATACTCAATAGAATGCGATACTAGAATAGATCTAGAAATATATAATAGATTTAGAATAGATACTAAATCTCAATATGGCGGACGAATGGTTACAAAAGTTCAGTCAACAATGTAATATTCTAATCAATATCATTGTTGAAAATATGCGCGCGCTTTATTTTGTGACTTCTTTAGTTCCATTTTTTAACACTAACAGCTAGGTACCTGCAACATTTTCAAGCGGATTGTGCTGACTAGCTCGATTATTGGTAAATTATTGTCAACTACATGTTGTCAATCTGTACATCAGTAGTAGTCCGATTTTGAAACAAATTTGTTGTTCACAGTCAGCTTTGAAAGTTTAAATATGCATACTGTACTAAAGGATCATCTTTATGAATTGACTTTCCATTTATAGGCTCATTTAGATAATTGAGTAGCGTACTTTACTGAAACGCTATCAAAAAATTGGTTGCCACAAAAAGCACAAAATAATGAATAATACGAAAAATACCAATTGAAAATACAATCATAATGAGTCTACAGCGTGGAACAATAGTCATGTAACAGCAATGGAAAAAATTAACAGCCAGTACTTATGCAAACATAATATAGAAGAAGAAAAAACTAAATGAACAAAACTAAAACTCTAACCAATATTAAAGATATGCAGATTGTGTAGATTTTCTTGAAACTTTATTCCAATATTTTGAAGCAAAGACTTCGGGAGTTGAAATATATAAAAAAAAAAAACAGGGGATAATGTTGTTTAATGATGCATACTATTATATTCCACATTGTTATTCTTATGTATACACTTTCATTGTTCTAATTTAGTACGGTACGTTACACTTTTTTTGTTAATGTTTTTATGTATTTTTATATTGACCATCATATCCTATAATCACGGGGTTCATATTTATGATCTAACTGCACATCGTTATAACTCCGTTTTTAATAAGAAGTTTATGAAGCAAATAAACCTCATCTCAATATACTATCCATGGAACAACAATAATAACTTTAATGATTATGAAAGAAAAACTATCATCATAGTGATAATAAATGTTATTGAAAAGTATTATAGACTTCACCTTTTTCACTAAAATAGTTATACATATTGTAAGAACTTATACAGTAATTTATCCTAATCCATTATAATAAAAGAGTCACACGTACTTTTTTATGATTCAGTGTTTATGATTTATATTATGTTCACGTAACTAAAATGCAAGATTATAGTTATAATTATAGACTAAGATAAGCATGTATTTTGAAACTGGTTCAGAAAATCGATGTTGAACAATGAAGAAATTGATAAAAAAAAGTCTTATCCGGATCGACGAACGTGATGTTAATTTGAAAACGTGACAATTTCCAATAACTTATATATATCTATGAAAAAACATTGGTTTTTGTCCTTCCGTTCGATTTGATGTCGTCGACTCTTTTTTATTCTAGCCGGCGTCTGGACATTTCACAGAAGACCTAAAAGAAACCATAGAACGTCGCATTGCTATACACACAAAAAAAATAACCAAAAGAAGCCATTCGAGGAAAGAAAGCTTTTCGACATGGGTATACTCGTCTCAATTCTCGATGTTGGGCATTATATCTTATTTATATTAAGTACAACGACGCACTGTACTGATGATCAAGATATATTGGCGTCGATGAATGATAAATGATGATAGGAACATGTGATGTGATGACAGGTTACTTTATTGGGTGTTTTTGGATAGTGATGAGTCGTTAGTGGCCTGTTTTTGAGAAACCATCCAAGGAACCATCCTAAACGACAGTGAGAAACCACGATACACTTCTATCAAGGTGGTTGACCATGACAGGAATTGAACCCCGGTCTTCTGATGACGGTTCAATCTGTTGGACACTCGACTACCCATTTCAGTGCAGATAAATTTATGATTCTTCCTCTCTTTATACGATTACCAAACTAATCGTCATACAATTTTCATTGTTAAACATACTTGAAATTGTATTTTTCTTCAGTTTGTACTCAGCTTCTTCTGAGGAACTGAACTATGTTGAAAGTTTTCGAGATTTCAAGAAAATATAGGACTGTAAAATTAATATATCGAACATTTCGATTTTCTAAAAACTACTAAAATCACTATTTTGTTACAATATCTGTTACAAATTTATCAAAAATGATGAAAAAAAACACACGTAGGCTTATAAATTTCAATAACATCACCAAAATTTGCTATTAGTTTATTTGACAATTTGTGAGCTGTAGCGTGAATATACATTCGTTGTACTCCTAGTGATTATTATATCCACCAAGAGCACTGTTATTCAACATTTTTCCTATTGTCCATGATAATATTTGCTAAAGCCCGGTTTATAGCCTGTAGGTATTTGTTCATTATTGTAAATGTTTCATTTGTGTCGATGAAAGCAGAACGTTATAAAATAACCGCGGACGCAAGTGGACGTTAAGTTGCATTCAAGTTATATTATCATCATACATTTCATTTTAAATACAATTAATCCATACAATCATCATAAATAAAAAAGCTAAGCGTGGTTTTGAATCAAATGATGATGAGTTTAGTTTTTACTTTACATTATCTCGAAGTATTATTCTTTTTAAATAAATTCGAAGTTTTAATTTCAAAGAATAATAAAACTTCAATGGTTTGTTAAAAGCAAACGAGTATGAATATATTTTCATTTTAAACTAGAAAAACGCTGAATATGTTCACGTCAATGGATGAAGGCGATGATAAAATTGCATAATGAAGATGTATAATATATGTGATGAATTTAGGCCTAAATGTGAAATATACCTGTTTGTAATTTTTTCAATTCCATGTATAAAAACTGATCGCGTGATTTTCTCATAAAATTGAAAATACATTGTTCATTATAGTACAGCTTGAAGCGCAAGTAAAAGTCTCTTTGCTATCTGGTCAAACAAGTCGACCATGTTATATTGCATAAGATTTAACAGGTATCAAACGACAGAAACAGACTTCTACTCATGCTTCAAGCTCTACTAGCGCATCGGGGAATTCCATTATTTTAATAACCATTATGAAAAAGACATCTCACTGAATTATTTTCAATTTTTTTCAAAAATTTGCAAAGATTAAAAAAATTGATTTTTTTTTTTTAAATTACAGAATAAACATTTATTCACCAATTAGATCCAAGCACCGACACAAAATTTCACACAATTCTGACCTGTGACTCATTCCGTAATTCTGATGATTCGTTTTATTCAGTAGATCCGATTTACCATCCGAATTATATGCAAATATATTCTAAACCGATTTTTGGCGAATTCTGTCGACTACACTACGCAACACCCGCCAACTACAGTATACAAAGAATCAAAAATAAAGTGGACGCAATGTCATGCAAACAATTCATCTATAGCAGACATTCTTATACGTCTACACATTGACAGTTTCAGCTGTGTGTCGGAAATAACTATGTTCAAAACAGTACGTAACAAATACCTGAAAGGAATATAAAATAAACCTGACCTATCCGCAATCAATGTAGTAAAATTGAATAAACTGCATCCGTGTAAATCTATACTGCTCCGTTGCCGCTCTACGAAAACATAAGGCACTAAACGCTCCAGGAATAGACAGACGGCTAGTATCTTGCGAAGATCTTGGAGCACCGAGAAGAAGCTAGCGCAAGCAGCGAATCCCTAGTGAAAATAAACACATTCATCCTAGATCGATGTAGAGCATATACATTATTATTAGGTGATGGAGAGCTCACAGAGAAATGCGAACGTAGAGAGTGAGTTGAGATATAAAACGTAGTCGACGTCGACCCTTCATTTCACGTTATAGGCATCGAAAGGTGTAAGAACCGCATATTTCATTTCTTTTCCATATTTTTTTTCCTTAGATCTTTCCTTTCCATTTCCTTTTCCCTTTCCTTATTTCATTTCGTAATTTCCTGCAATATTATAGGTCATGGACAAGAGTAAATACACTGAGAAAAATTTAATACCTTATCTTCACTCTTTTAAATATCTACCTCAAAGTATTATTTATACTCTATGAAATTGCCATATCATTTGACATCATTTAAAATTTAAATTGGATGTATATCGATTCCATTGTGAGATAAGATAGATTACTATACCAGTACCCACCATACAGGTCTAATCTTTTAAATTATAAAAAAAAAATTAGTTTCGGTTTTTAATGTCTTTGGATTTGTCTTTGTCTTTGGATGGTTGTTGGCCATAAAACACTTTAACTTGTTAAAAGACCAAGTTATAATAGATGACGAAATCAAAAAATGCATGTCACATCACCACAAACAAAGAAGATGGTAAGAAACAGAACGTCGCATAATTCTAAACTATTGGACAGACCTCAGTGTGATTTTATCAGATATTATGCAAATACATCGATAATAAAACGAGAAAATTTTGACAATGATAATCTATCCTTTTATTAGAGTTTCTTTGATACTTTATAGATTGAATGATATGAAAGAGCATGTACTTACGTATACATATTCTATCATCACTGCAAGTTGAATACTACAAAAGGTGCAATGACTTATAATTAGATTTAGAAAAACCATACGACAGCATTGTCCGATGAGGACAGTAGGCCCATTTGTTTTCGGGGGAGGCTAAACCGATTACATTGGAAACAATAAATATAACCAGAGGCGGTGGAGCCCTAACATTATTGAGGGGTCAAGATTGACCCCTCAATAATATCAAGATTATTCAAGGGGTCGAGATTGATCTAGTGGTCAAGTCGAAGCAAATGGTGCGGGTATGGGGCAGTGGGCCATACTGACGTGATTTCAAGGAGATTCAGGGAATAAGTGGATGGGCAAACGAAATTGATTGATAATTGCAAGTATCAGGTGTTTGATTTATATATACAAATATGAACCAAGTTTCAGAAATAATAAAGTACACTTTATTGATGTAGATACACTTTTTTGCAACAATGAAAAATATGTTTCATTCTATTTAATTTCATTTTATTGTCGTTATGGTAATAATTGATTCAGTTTTACCATATATCCATATATTCCTAATATGTTCATTATTATATCAATTTAATTGAGAGTTCTAAATTACTCGTACTTGATTTAAATAATGTCGATTTAAATTATCAATTGTATTGAGTATAAGTGGTTATCGTTGAGCCTATCACATAATTATTGAGGGGTCAGTTGACCCCCCCGAACCCCCGACTACGCCACCCATGAATATAACATAAATTTTTAATGGACATACTTCCTCATTTCTTCGACGAATAAATCGGATGGGTTGAAGCTATAGGTTCACCAAACAGAATGGTTTACCACGCATTTACGTCACAAAATTTAGTATTCACAATTTAAAACTGTGAGAATAAAACTACATTGTATGAGCAAGCTGATTAATATCTTCAAAACGAGTTTTCAATTTTATTTGAAATATAAGAATTGAAAGACCGGGTTCAGAGAGTTCTCTAATATTATCAAATGAAACAGAAAAGTTTGAATGGTGATAAAGAGAGAGAATAAACTTTTGATTTGAAGAAATACATGTTCTACTGCCAATCAGAGTTGCTGCGTGAACACAGAGTGATAAAATACAAATGCAATAATCAATTTCAATTAGAGTATACGAATTTGAAATAACCATGAAACTATTTTTGAACAAGTTAATAGTACATGAATTATATAACTAAAAATAGTAAAAAAACACAATGTATGATACTAATGTTATTGTAATGATCCTCAAATTATACATTGTTTTGATGTTTTTTTAATCCAACCCCGGACTCGCCACTGCTAAGAAAACAAATTCAACAACAACAACAACAAAGCAACAAACACCATTCAGTTCAACAAAACAAGAACATTTTATAACCAACAACACTAATTTCCATTTTTTGCCAGGGTGGATGATTTATGATACGCGATTTCAAAGATTAAGTTGATCAATGTTATTTTCATTTCATATTTTATATAATGTCGAGCCGACCTTGGAGACTGAACTCGTAATCTACCAGATCACAAGGTCCCAATGCTCGTAGATTACCAAACACCGCATTATAACACCTACCTATATCTACATACATACATCACATTTATCGGCAACCTCTACATTCATCTGACCATCGGTGTACGTAACAACACGCGGACATAGTTGTTGTTGTTGTTGTTGTTGTTGTTGTTGTTGTTGTCGTTGTTGTTGTCGTAGCACGCATCTTAAATTGACCATAATTATCCCAATCTAACCAACCTAAAGATTCGAACCTATCCAAACTAACCTAAACCAGACTAACAGAACAAACAAACAAAACTAATTTAATCTAAATTGAGACTAATCTAAAACCTAATTCCGGCCCGATGAATAGCCACTTTGACATTTACTACATTACAAGTGTATCAATGTGCTATGTTTTGTTTATACTACGCGCTCCATTGACAAAATTATATAAATTATAAATTATGAATTATATATGATGATACACTTATATCCACGAGAGTGTAGGGTTATCTACCGATCCACTAAAAATAATATTATCGTTATATTTGTATAATTGGTATCTTGAAGCTTGATGATTTTCCATGACCAGATTTACGGTAAAAAAACACAAATACATCTTTCGAAAGAATAAATATTCGGAACTGCAGCAAGTTTTTCTATAAATTAACCAAGTTTTTACAAAAATTTTGTTGGTAGACTATACCTTCATATCTCGTGAGGCCTTGATCGAAAACTCACACATATGCAACTATAATATCTGAGGATGAATTTCAGTTTTTTAATAGAACAATTTGCCATTGGAACTCGGTTATTCCAACCATTAGTATCAGTGTTGAATTTATTGTCTCTATTCTTTATCAAAATAATTTTAGTCGATAGTTTTAGTTCACTTCAATGTTATTGAACTAAATTGAAAGAACGGTATTTATTTTATAATTGTTTAATATTTATTACAAACGATATTACAATCACGTAATTTTTCATGTACCATATCTAATTATATTAATAATATTGACAACGTCGCAGAGTCAAATAAAATTCAATGTGTTTTTTAAATCAGTGTTTTCACTAGAATGCTATAATTATTGTATTGAGCGAGTTGGTGGTCCATTACCAAATGGTTTGAAAGCAGAAATAAAATTTTCTGTTACCTTCTCTGATACATTATAGAATAATTGGGAACTTTTGGGGTGAATATCAGTCATTCGGAAGAGAAAACATCAGAAAGTTTTTGGCGGAACTTATTTCAAACAAAGAGTTTCATGAAGAATTGCCATTTTCAGATTGAAAAAATACGTGGACATCTCATTCTACCTGTCCTATCTGGATCTAACTAACAAAAACTAAATTTAATAGGTGAACGCTAATATATGGATGAACTTGAGAATCGCTTGTATTTTCTCATTTTGATTATACATATATGAACTAATATATAATTGTGTAGATTGAAAAAACATTCACGTAAAAACATTTCCAATTATAAAAAAAACTAAATAAACACTTCTAAAAAAGCCACGCATTCTAGTTATTATTTCTATCAACATTGAAAGCTTGACACAAAGTCCTCGCGGTCCCCAATTATGGCTTCGGATGAGAAGATAGTAAGTCCAGTTGTAGACGGTGCTTATTACAACAATACAAGATACCTCCCAGTTCATATCAGCTACAAACATTTGGGACAAACTGATGAATTCAAATGCTTACTGTTTTTTAATTCCTTCACTCTGCTATCTGTTGTTAGTTCATTATAACTACAAGTATCCAAAGTTTTATGGATTTCCTTGAAGTTCTTAGATAAGGTATTTCAGGATTATACAATATGCATTCTCAAGTCTCAACTCACAAGCAATTAACTATGCATATTTGATTTCAGTTTAGCTTTGGATTCAGCATATAATATATACCATATATACTATACAATATATTAAATTATTTAATATATATAATATTTAATATAATATAATATATAATATAACAATATAATATATAATATAACCAATAACTTTTCAAGTTATCCAAGCTATACTTGTATTCACGAAAGAAAACTCGAACCACCAGTGAGGTCAAGGGAAGTGGGGGGAGGGGGGGGGGTATAAGTGTGACGGTCGGTCAGACAGCGCCTTCTCCGGAAATATGAAAAAAATGATGGACAATGGAAAAACTCTAAAAATTCTTTTTAATGTTTTTTTTTATGTTTTAGTGAAAATGGCGAAAAAGGATGTTGGAAAGTTCTCATTTTTGAAGAGGACAGGAGTGGAGTGGAATGAGATGGAAAAAGAAACATTTGTAAAAGAACTTGGACAATTGGAGAGAAGAGATATATAACCTACCACTTGTACAGAGTAGAACTTGTACAGATTCCTAATAAATAAAAATAAGTGAAAAATAAATTAACCTTTCAGAATATATGATGAATTTTCTGGTTTTTACAGGAAGAAGTAATCAGAGAAATCTGTAATGGATATTGGAAGTATTTTCCGAATACCATTTATATACTCATTTATTTTTATCTTTCCGGTCCATTATTGAATGAGCGATAGCAAATGACATCCGTTCCGACCATTTTTCGTGGTTTCCCTCAGTAGTCTAGGCTAATGCTGGGATGGTTCCTACAATATAGGTCACGACCACTTCCTTCCCACTATCCTTCTCAATACCTAAGAAAGCTTCATCTCATCACCCATTGATCATTTATCCGACGCCAATAGATCTTAGTTACCATTATAGTGCGTCGTTAATATCCAATATATATATATATATATATATATATATATATATATATATATATATATATATATATATATATATATATATATAAATAATAAATAATAATAATAAAAATTAACAAATAATAAAAAAGATGAAAAGTTACTATTTTATCTCATCTTTTTTATTTCATATTCATCGATCTGGGCCGTCTAAATAGAAGCAACCAATCATTCCAATGCTAGGAAGTACACACTGTTCATATTTAGCCAAGCAAGATAATCAAGAGGAACGGCTTTGTTGACACGTAATCGAACTATTAATCAATCAATCTCTCGATACCAGAGATTGACACGAGTCCCCGGCTGCAACAGTATATACATCTTACTAATCAAAACACAGATCGGTGAGCGCAAGTTGTTGTATTTAACTCCGTTAACAATCCTGATGAAAAAACATTTTATACGAGATCAACCTTCACATTGCAATACCATTATTATTGATAAAGCAACCATGGTAACCACAACGTCAGAGGAAAACGTCAGAGGATTTAGAAATGAATCGCGAGGAAAATCATTAAGGAAATATGGTCTAGCTACATCGATATACATCGATATATATACATCGATGAATGTAAAACTGGATAATATTCCAGATTGAAGGTTTTTAAGAACAAAAGTATGATCACATTGCTGCAATGTGCTCAAAAAATAAAATGAAAGCGATGAGATTTTTTAAAATAAGAAAACTTATATAAATCGCACTTGATTATCTATTAGGGTCTGACACAACCATATGGTTGATTCTTGATAAACATCCGAAAAAAATACTAGTTAATAATTTCAGTATAATTTCTCGGAAATGAATGCAATTGATTTTTATCTGCTTTCTGAATGAACAGTGGAAATAAATTTTTATTTTTATTTTTATTTGAAAGACCTAGATCCTACTCTAATCCGAATCTGAAATCCCATTTGAAATCTAAATCCACATCAAATCCAATCTAAACGGAATCCTTTCTGAACTGTGAATGATCGAGTCCAAAATCCCAAGTATACCGTTTTCCAAGTTCTCTACCCAGTAATTTTTAAATTGTATATTTATTTTATCTCTGACGTCATTTATCTAAGCCATTTATATGAGTCTGACGTTGTGATGCATCTGAATGTCATTCGAATTGATTGAAGAATAAACTTTACATCGAACGTCACAACGAATTGTGTTTTCACTTGGCAAACCACATGCATGTATGATGTATTAATTGTAGTTGCTACGAAATGCACGAAGTATTGGGAGGAAAAGATTCGTAAATGGTGAACGGTTAGTTACAATGACAAGTGGAATTCGATTATAGTTGCAGTATAGGACAGTAGACCTACTTTAGTTCAGGAAATTACGATAAAAGTCACGATTCATGAACAGTTTTATTCGCACCATTCATATATATATATATATATATATATATATATATATATATATATATATATATATATATATATTTATATATTGATTCGTGCCATCTTTAGTATCATCAATATAATGAAGTCAGCTGTGACAATGTAAAAGCCAAAAACGTCAAAACCTGAATAATTTAATTTCAATGCCACCATAATAGAAGAACCAATATTCTAAAATTGCATTCGTAATCGAAACACATACCTGAAATTTGAAGCATAAAGAACAACTGTATCAAACGACAAATGAGCAATTATAAACTGACACTGTAGGATGCCCCTGGACGCCGCAACTATCAAAAAGCAGACCACTGGATTTTTACTTTCCCTTTCCATTTAGTCGTCAAATCAAAGTCTTGGAGTTTGTGTTCGGAAGCAGGCGAATAGGAAGTTTCACTTGAGTGGGGGGGCGGGGATATACTTGTAAATAAAAATGTATCGTGTGAGGGACACAAGATTTTTTTCTAGCTTTTCATTGTTCTTCAAAACACTTACAAGCACGTTTACCGTGAATTATCGTGTCATCTGAGGTGAACAGGAGTATTTTACTTGCTTCGCAAAAAAAAATCAACTGTTCATCAATTCAAATCCATATCGTGTATTGTGGAAGTTAATCTTAAGAGGCCGCAGGCGCTCGTATTTCACGCCGCAAACTCTCACGGCCGTAATTTTTGAGATATTAATATGATTGTTTTTACATTCTGTTAATAATTGAAAAACGAACGATATCGCATTTTAAGAATTTTGAACAAAAAACTTGTAATTTTTCAAATTCTTCAAATGGAAAATGAAAAAATTTCTAGTTTACGAAAACATAGATAAATATTTTTGAATACCGAAAAAAAATTAGACTGTGAAATGTATCAAAAGTGTCAGTAAGAGAATTAACGGCGTTTACGTGAATATGAGTTCGGCGGGCTAGTCTATGCGTTGCACCTATTGCACACGATGCATGTTAAACTCGAGTCTGAAGTGAGCGAACAACGAGCCCGTGTAGAGCGCCTGCGGCCTCTTAAATGTTTAAAATTTGATGAACACTTTGCAAACAAACTGAAAGAAATGCTGAAATACTTTTGTGGTGTACTGTCAAAAAAAAGTGCAAAATAATATGTCGAGGACGATGGATGTACAAACATTGTGAATTGCAAAGGAAAGTATTTCACTAAATAAAACAATACATATTAAAAACATGTCGCATTAAATACTCATAGATAAGAGGTATACATCCAACTTACACTTCATTTTTTAAACTTATAAATAAAATATATTTTATAATAAACATCAAATCTGTTCAATGTAATTTGGAATGTAAACTGTACACTGATATGTGTAAGAGTGAAAAATTAAAAACACATAGTAGGGATATGGATTTGAGTGAATGTGAGTGGGTGATGTGAGGGTAATGAGATGGGAATCTGATTGAATGTGTGAGACACATAGAGTGGGGGGAAGGTCAGGAAAATTAGTGAGGGGGACAGCTTCCCCCCTTCTCGTACCATCCTACGCGCCTGTTCTGAAGGGTCATTTATCAAATATTTTGTTTAGACGACAGATATCCTTCCGCTAGAATATATTATACTATAATAAATAGGCCTATAAGTACGTTTTTCTACAAATGAATAATAATAATCTGAAGTTATGATACTCGAGTTTTTTCAAGAAAAAAGTGTAGTAAATCAATTCAGTAATTCTGAAGTCAAAACACTGGATGATAGATGATGTACATTTCAAGTATACATTCAACAACGCAAATAATGATGTTAAAATGAAGTTTAAATAATCAACCTCGATTCAATTCAAATCCAAAAAGACTGTACGACATTTCCCGTAAATAGATGTTTCATAATATACTGTCAATATATGTGGATTGTATGAGGTAACATTATGCCGGGCGTGTATACGCTCCCTTGACAAATGAAGAACACAATTTCAATTTGCTAATGGTACACCAGGGAAAATGTTAACTTCAACTGATGAAATTATTCTTTACCCCATAAAATATGCATTAAAAGTTTATTGATTTCTGGTTTATTTAATATTTAATATATTTCGCAAGAAATTTAGGCTCATGAATATGTACTTTTAAGATGGATAAAAGACAATAAAGTACGAAACTTCAATTGAATAAATATTTGAATTGAGGTGCGATTAACTTATTTTCTGACCAACTATATCTGAAACAAAAATTCAATGAAATATATAGGCATCTGAATTGTCAATTAAACATCAAAGCAATACACATAATTAATATGTATGCCTTAAAAGGTCAAAATGTACACCAAAAGTACGCCTCACAGTCGGGTATTTGATTGTAGAGGAAAAGATATCATTCAAGAATCAACATAAACATTTTCTTCTATCAGAAAAGCGATGAATAGTGTCAGCATCCTGGTTCAACCTTTCAATCACGACTAGCTTCTGGTCTCCGCAATAAAAAAAAAAAACGCTGCAGTATCATCGATCTCAGACTTTTCCGTCTCTTCACCAAGGGCTGGGAAAGGTTGGATACGGATGAAATGCTAATAAGTTTTTTGGTGAAAAATATGACGTTTCAACTTTTAAAGGACATCCCAACCCTGAAACTAGATTGTGACGGATAATGACAATATTTATTCCCTCAATTTTAGAGAGAACTAGAAATCACCATCTCAATTCAGAAATTATAACTATTTTATTTATCCTTCAGGACCCATACCTTTTTCCAAGTCATGACGTATACATTACTCGATTGAGTAGATTATGTTTGTTTCCATACAGAATCAGTAATGCTTACGCCATGATTCACATAGCCTCTGGAGAACAAAAAAATAATCTGAAATTGAGATGATGATATCTAGTTTTCTCTACTATCAGGGAAATGAATATCGTCACTATTTATCAAAATCTAATTTCAGGATTGTGATGTCCTTCAACTAATACCTGATCACATCAAGACAAATTTTCATCTCCTCGCACCAGTTTATTTAATTAATTAATATTCAACATCCCAATCATTTAGCCTTAGGACAATTTAAAACGGTGAAATATAAACTATCCCTATCTTGCTCATGTATACTTCGAACAACACTAGCTTGGCTTACTCTCAAAAAACCAGTCCTATGGGTGTAGGTCTATATAGGCTACTCTGGTGACTTCAGTATGGAAGTAAGACTTCAGTATAGCATGGCTTCGTGAACTACCGACTTGTGTGTATGAAATATCCTCACTATATGTTTTGGACGAAGCTTCACATAGTTTTAAGTAGATTTGACAACCGACATTGACCTCTTTCATATAATAGCAGAAAAACTTTCACTGTTGGATGTCCGTGTATTATGTATTATATATAGTATATACATGTTATTATACGTATGCTCACCGGTATACGTTGAATGTTCCCATACGGAAGGCTAATTTCTTAAACTTCTATCTGTGTTGTTCAATTGAAATAACATTTATTAGGAGCTGGTGAATATTGAGGCTTCCAAAAATATAATCAAAATGAGCGGACCTGAAAGAACATTTCAAGTTGAAAAAATTACCAAAATACCCATTTTGTGTTTCTATATCATTTAAAACAAATACAAATGGTGAAGATCAGGTATAACCATCGTTTTTGTATTGCCTTCGGTATATCAGATTTTGATCAAACGTAAAATATAACATATATACATTTTATATTTTTAAAAAATGGGCTGGAAAGAATCTGATTTTCAGTGCAGTGAGCATTAAAATGTGC